>CM036538.1:783668-793668 GCA_020745685.1 Tautogolabrus adspersus | reverse complement strand
GCACACACACACACACAGCTTCCTGTGTGTAAAGCAGGTTTGGTAATATCACTTATAACACAGAGGGATTAGCCCCCGTATGCTCGGCAGAGTCCCGTTCTCTGGCAGGTGAAAGCTGGATTTATTGTATCTGAACGTATCAGAGGAACAGTTTGTGTTTCCTCTGACGTGAATGAAATGACTCATTCAGGGTCACAGAGGTCATGGTCACAGGTGACACCCAACGTGTTCAATGATGAGGTGACTCCACCACACAGATGAATATCCTCCCTCAGCTCGCAGCTCCTCCCTCGTATTCGACTACAAAGTTTCAAGTCTCGATATGTTGAGATCAAAGATCAAACCACGATGATGTCGGTCTGTCTCTAAAAATGCTCCTTTTATAAATGGAGTCTGGTTGTACTATTTCTACAGTAACATCAGGAGAGTCGAGATGTTATCGCCTTGCTTTGTCGACCAAATTTAAATAAACGTAAACGACTGATGCATCATGGGAGGATTGTCTTGATCTCTCTGAGCGTCCACAGACTTCAGTCCTCCCTTCTCGCCTTTATACATCTTACATTTCCCTTTACGTTACGTTAGTCTGTGAAAAGCTGGAATCTTGCATGGAAAAACAAACATGCTCATAAACAAAGCTGCTGTCATGAATCTTGATGCTCTCTGTGATCAGCTCGGCTGTCAGTCTGCAGCTGCTCTCAGAAAACCTCAACACGACAGCACACAGCCTCTCACCTTCACCTCTCCAGTGTTCACCTTTATTAGCATGTGGTTTAATGGAGACTTCGTGTACACCGGGTTGTCCTTAAAGCTGTTTCAGTGTCGGCGTCATGTGCTCGTCTCATGCATAGAGATGTAAAGGCTGGATGTGCGCACGTATGTTGGCGCCTCATGAATAAATCAGCTGAGCGAAAGTGTTTTCTTCAAGCCGCAGAGTTGCTCATTTCCCAGGAGAGCCGTACATCTTCTTATGCAAAATGCCAAGGTCAAACAGCGGTGACTTGTTCTTGTCATTAAGGCTTAAACTGCCGACATCCGAGCTGATTTAAATGTATGTTTGCAGGTAGATCCACTCGTCTGTAGAGACAGGGTGGAGGAGGGCAGAGGGGAGGATAATATTTGCAATGCTAATATCATTTCTTCATGCAGCATGCGTTTTATGGCGTCCATTAATGTTTGTGTTTTCCACCTGCCTCTCCTCCTCCTCCTCCTCCTCGCTTCCTTTAAGTCTAACATCATCAGTCCAGACCTTAGTATCTCATCATCAACACCTCATTTTCATGAAGTTTTCAGAGACTCTCCCTGTTTCTTAGGCTGACCCTCTTTACCCTGACCCTTTGCTCAGTCATGTGCTCCAGATCTGGGTTGGAGCAGCTCTGCGTAAGTTCAAACGTTGGAGCAAACGTGGCCAAGTTTGAGGTTAATTTCTAATTAAGGACGGAGATGGCTCTACGAACAGTTAATGTGAGGGTATGACAAACAGTGAACGAGCTAACGGTCCAGGTGTGGCTCTCACAGACTCAGGTAGCTGCTAATTGTTGCTAACATGTAAATAAAATAAAGTTCTAATGTGTCTGGTTGTAAAAAGCTCAGACTTGTTGGACGGTCTGTTAGTCCAATAAAGGTCACAGAGAGACAGATTATTAGTCTGATATTTACAAGAACAAATCTCCAAAAGGCTCCAACAGCACAAACACTGCCCAGAGGTTAAAGGTCAGGGACTGAATCAGCTGAGGGGACACCTAGCAGACAGCTAGCAGCTCCCAGCTGTCACTAAAAATGGCCACGCCCCCCTCCCTATACATCCCTTTAAGCCTTGATATAATGTTAACATGGGGACTGACTCACTGCAGGAGACAGACTCTAGTGGACACTGGAGGAACTGCAGCTGTAAAGTTGGACATTTTAACATGGGGCTCTATGGGGACTGACTCACTGCAGGAGACAGACTCTAGTGGACACTGGAGGAACTGCAGCTGTAAAGTTGGACATTTTAACATGGGGCTCTATGAGGACTGACTCACTGCAGGAGACAGACTCTAGTGGACACTGGAGGAACTGCAGCTGTAAAGTTGGACATTTTAACATGGGGCTCTATGGGGACTGACTCACTGCAGGAGACAGACTCTAGTGGACACTGGAGGAACTGCAGCTGTAAAGTTGGACATTTTAACATGGGGCTCTATGGGGACTGACTCACTGCAGGAGACAGACTCTAGTGGACACTGGAGGAACTGCAGCTGTAAAGTTGGACATTTTAACATGGGGCTCTATGGGGACTGACTCACTGCCTTTGAACAAAACTAATGCGACAGGTTTCAGCAGATCCAGAGTAAATCCAGCTGCTGGCATGTTTAACTGGCGTTAATGAAAGAAAAGGTCTTTGTTTCTCTTTCTTGTTGACTTTAAATGAGTTCATAGTCATGTGTGCACTGATGCATATTGATGGATGTTCATGCGTACACAGCGAGCACCTCCTGTGTGTTTCCTTTCTGCATCCATTCATTAGTGTCAGTTACATCCAAGTGTTGCACTCGCATTGCGTGGGAGCACATTTCAGCTTCTCTTTCCTTCCTCGTCTTTAGATTTGTGTTTTCTTTCTTGTGATGCTCAAACTGGCCTCTTGAAAACAGCAACACCCTCCCTCCCTCCCCCCTCACTCTCTCTCTCCCTCGTGCCCTTATTACAACACTGCATCCTTTTCTCTGTCGTCGCTCTTCTTTCCTTCCTTCATGCCCACTCTCCTGTTTGGCACTGTGTATGTTTGCATGTCTCAGTTGTGCATTTCAGTGTGTGTCTGTTTTATGTGTGTATGTGTGTGAGTGCGTACGTGTGGGGTGAGCAGCTTCTTCTTCTCTCCTCATTTGTATTCTACTCGTCTCGATCCAGGTAGGTAATGACAAACAGCAAAGGCCAGGATGTCACTGCTCCACTCAGCTGCCTCTACACGCGCACACACACACACACACACACACACACACACACACACACACACACACACACACACACACACACACACACACACACACACACACACACACACACACATCCTTGCAGCTAGCAGAGCCACTACACATTCATTGTACGGACCTGGTTTCATCTGCACTGTGTTTATTTTCTCTCTGTCTCATTCAAGTGAAATGTTTTTGTACTTATGGAGGAAGTATTTAAGTCTTAAACTTATATATCTGTGCTGGTAAACACAGAGAGGTGGGTCAGTGCTGCAGGAAGATAACCGTCAGTAGCCGATCCCATTCAAATCTTTGTGATTGGAGACTCCAGCTTCAGCGTTCACACGGACGCTGAATAAAAACGATCCGATTATGACGTGCATCAAACATTCAATCCGAATAAAACCAGACATGCACAGAGCTGTCCTGAAGATCTTAACTTCCTGAAATACTCTCCTAAGAATCTGCTCCTTCCCATTAACACACATAGGCCTAATAAAAAGTGCTTTAACGCATGATAAATGAATCTCTGTTCTTACGAACGTCAGGTACGTGATTCTGTGATTGGACGTGTGTCTGGTCCAGAGTGAACTCGTGCTCCGCTGTTTGTTTATTATCAGTCTCGATTTTGTTAATCACGCCAGAGTCTCCGTGCAGTTTGTAAACAAACATTTCATTTTGAACGTTTTTTTACTTTTTTCTTCTCTTCTAAATTTAGCTTCAAGCTCAGCAGTTCATAATCGCCGTGCAATGATAAACAGAGGGAGAGTTCAGGTCTGCAGGACGACCTCCAGACACGCTCAGTAAGAATGGAGCTCAGCGTAAGTTCAGACAGGAAGACTGGTGTTCTTGCACTCATTCATTCACCTCCTCACTTAACTTCAAACCACTCCCCCTACTACTCCCTCTATCTCCTACTCTGGTGATCAGCTGAATACGGGCGTGTATCAATTAAGTAATTAACCAACCAGACTCTGCCTCAACCTTTCTCAACCAATCACCCTGCTGTGTCAAATGCGTAAAACAGCTTCTCTCTCCCACAGCCACCTTGTTGTTTCAGTGCAGCCGCTGCAACCCTCCTCCACCCCAGTCACCTCCATCCAGCTCAGCAGAGTCCAGATTCAAGCGAATCCCACTCCTCATCACTGCCTCCATTCCTCTTCACCACCACCAGTGTCTAGACTCCATAGGGGGGTATCCTATCAGGCGTCGGCCTCACGACCCCTCCGTGTACAGGAAGTCGTCACGATGGAGCCTAGCCCCCCAAAGACTTTGCACATTTCATTCTAAAATTGTTGCACATTTCATTGTTAATAAATAATTGTTCATTCTCAATTAGCCTAAGTCTCTCCTGATTGAAATAACTTTACTTACTTACTTTACCAGGAAGACACGAGCGGATCCAGTATGACCACCATCTGAACCATTGGCGTGAACCTCCCCTCTCGATCGAGGGACATTTCTCTGATCGGCTCAGTCTCTGGATTATTTGTGTCCACATAAACAGCTGATTACGGCTTCTCAGTGACGTCAGAACATATAGGCTATATCTTTTGTAAACTGAGTTGTCATTGTGCTTGTGATGTGGAGCTTCCTGTTTCAGCTTTGGATCTGTGGTCCGTCCCTCATGAGCTCCGAGTGGTGACCTATCAGACGGCAGCTTTAGATTCAACATCACTCTTCAAACTCAAAGTATGACATACAAATCTCACTTCGTCTTTAAACATAACGTGATTATGTACGATGGATGATTTTCCGGTCACTATGGTAACACGGTAAGAGTTTGCTCCATTGTTTTGTGGGCGGAGGGCGGAGGAAGAAAAAGAAGTAAAAAAGGTTTGAAACTGTCAACGAGAGAAGAATCTCAGAGCGTGTCGCTCTGACTGTGGACTGTTGAATATTCTGTGAGGGTTATTATGACACAGAGGGAAATCAAACGCAAACCAGACCATCGGTCAAAAGATGTAACGCTTGTGAAAGCTACAAGCAGGTATGTGTCAGACGAGGGGATTCATGGCACGCTGAAGAAATCACTTCTGAATTACAGACAGTTCACATTTGACTGGTAAAAAGAAAGCAGAAAAAACAGCTGTCCAGCTGGCGTTTGTCCAAGAGCCAATGAGTAGAGAGCGTTTGCAGCAGAAAGCGGTCGCCCGGAAAAAGCGCAGCGAAGTTTAAGTAGAATGTCACAGCTGAGACATCTGACGAGCCGTCTCTTTAAGTGATTTATTATTATTAATGTTCTCCTACGATGAGCACGCTTCACTTCACAAGGTGATCAGTGACCAGTTTAGGGAGTTTGTTTTTGCAAACACAGCTCTAACAGAGATAGTAAAGATGCGAGATGGCTCACTCCTCCAACAATCTAAAGTATGCACACATCATAAGCAGCTAATTATTGACAGTTAAATTAGTCTGCAAATAATGTTCTCATTGATTTTTGTCGACAGCGTTGAGTAATCGTTGCACCCTTACTCTCCACAGGCTGCAGCTCGCTCACCTCAGGGCGCACTGACACGTCCCATAAGCAGCTCAGAGGCTGCGAGCTGCCTCTGTGGCCTGAAGCGGTTTAGGTGGACAAGTTCGGACAGGACACGAGTCCATCAGCCGGGTTTACCCCAATCTGTCTCTTTAATGCTGAGTGCCAAGCACAGGGGCTTAGTCTTTCCAATGAGTCTGCCGAAGATCAAACCTGAGCTCAGTGTGTCGGGCTGGACGCTCTCACCTGCACCGCTGATAACATGAGAATCCTCCTCAGGGATGTTGGAACAGCAGAGCCCTCCTAATCTCTGCCTGTGGCTGGCTTTACAGCTCTGCAGCAACACTTCAATCACCAGGGACGGAGCTTTTACAAGGATATTTGCACTTAATCAAAATTTAATTTAAATGTACTCTGCTGCTAATGCTGAAGAAATTAATCACATTAAGGAAAGTGTGTAAGTCTGAGTGGATACTCTGTTGGAGATTTTTACACACTGAGGTCACTTTCTAAAAACTTCTCACAGTCAGCACATCAGCCGGGGACAGCTTTCATTACTTCTTCTTTAAAGGTTTATTTTACGCCTTTATCAGAGAGACAGGACGGTGGAGAGACTCAGAAATCAGAGAGAGAGAGAGAGAGAGAGAGAGAGAGAGGGGTCTGACAGGCAGGAAAGGAGCCACAGGTCAGATTCAAACCCGGGTCACCAGCTTGGAGGACAGTGGCCTCCGTACATGGGGTGCGTGCATTAACTACTATGCTACCGGCGCCTTGAAGCTTTCATTACTTTGATCAGAAATGCATTCAGTCACCACGTCTGTTAAAAGTATTCCTCACTCGAACACTGAACCTCTCTAACTCGATGTTACGCAGTAAACTGTCTGAATGTCACGATATATAATCTCACATTTAAAAAGTGCAGTAATAAATATTAATTGGTAAATGTTCATCATATTCTGCTGTGGTGTGCCTCAAGGCTCTGTTGTCGGCCTTTGTGCAGCACACAGATATTTAAATGGTTATCAGGGTTTTGTGGTTTCCTTCTCATAGAAACATTTAATGTGCAATATAATCCTCATCAGATCCAATAAAGTCGAAAGGTCCGACCTGCTGAATGCACCTGTTGTCTTTTTTCTTTTTCAGTTTGTGATTAAGAACACGTTTACACGAGAACAATCCTCGGAAACTGAAATGTTTGTTTTCCTTTTTGAAAACGCTCCGCGTTTAGATGAAAAAGTTTTGATAACAACCTCCGTGCATCTGCAAAAATGACTAAAATCACTGTAGTACACATGCCAGACCAGCAGGTGGCGGTGTGACTTTGTAATGAAACAACACCCGCATGCACACATCCTCTTCCTTCTACAGAGCGCTGAAAAAATGACAAACACACAAACATTTGTGTGGCTGGATGATGGCTTGGGGTTGTTACTCCGAGTGACCCTGAACTACAAAGAGAGAACATTTAGAAGAGATGTCGACCACAACTCAGGAGTCCGCCACCATTGATGTAGTCTTCCTACTAGCTCCTGGCTGTTGACAGGAAGCGTACTGAGCATGTTGAAAAAGTTTTCAGAGGAGCTGCATATTTGTATTTTACACGACGACTGAGACGCTGCTGTTTTCTAAACTTTGTGTTTTCAGACACAGAAAACGTCATCGTTGTAAACGAACAAACTAAACGGAACAAAAGGTTACACGTTCAGCTGAAATCGTTGTCGTGTAAACGAGACCTTAATGCAGGTTGTTTTGTGTTGGAGACATCCACAGCTAACGACGTTCAGTGTGCCATGTCAACAAAGGTACTCTGTTCTGTCGTATACGAAGACGAGCGTCACCTCTCTGTTCGCCGCAGTAAACAGTGACCACACGTCCAACACTTCCTCAGGGACTCGGGTTATTATTATTTATCTCTGCAGAGCCTGATGGAGGTTTTCTCCGGCTTATTAAAAGCGCTCTGCAGATTGCATTTCACACTTTCACCGAGGCTCATTTCATTTAGCAATAGTTTTTATGAAATTTGTGATACGACCTAAAGGTCATGCAATTATTGTAGGAACCTTTCAACTTTTTTTAATAACTTTTCTACATCCTGTAACTTTGCTCACATTAAAAGAAAATTGGGTTTCAGCCTCTGGCGCTAAGAGGAAATGAGCTAATTGTATCAACGTCTAGAAGTTTTAATAACCTGGTGTAACCCCCCAAAAAAACATCCTCACAGCCGGTGCCCCCCCACCCCCCCACCCCCCAGCTGAACACCTGAGGATTGCACCTGCTGCCCCCCTAATAAATCTCCACACTGTCACAGCTTCATCAGCACCAAACGTGACGAGGACAGACAACACGTGGGGGTCGTAACAAACACATCATCAGAAATATGTCACTTTTATGACGCAGTATGTTGCAGACTTCAAGCACATCAGGATTCATTTCTACAGTTTTAACTTTTTTTTTCCAGTCGGAGTCATTCCCCCGCAAAGTCAAACTCATCGGGTTTCATATGAAGCCTCGTCTCCCCGCACAACAGGGAATGAGATTATTTTGTGGTGGCAGGTCGGCTCGTCTGGACGCCTTCAGGCTGATAAACTGGGACACAGCAGTGATAGTCAGCCATTATCATCGAGGCACTAATGCCCAGCCCGACATGGAGTTTCACTGTGTGATGGTTTACTGCCGATTAGTAATTGCAGCGCAACAGAGAGTCTTTGATTCTCCATTTTATAAAGTGAGAGGAAAACTGTGAATGTTTTTATAATGAAATCCTCCGAGGCTTAAAAGAAATGTTATGATTTAAAGGTCCAATCAGTGAGGAAATGATAAAGTGAGCTTACTCTATGATCAGACATTAAGGAAACATGCTATGTTGAAGTGCTGGCTTCTCTGACAACAATGCAGCAGCCAGTATGTCCTCCTTCTAACTTTAGATTCTGGTCCTGAATGGTCTGGATTTGTTTGGACCAGAGAAGGTAGGCGGTTTTAAGGCCCCCCACACGGCCGTTTTGGACGCCCCTCGGTTTGCCAGATATGAGAGCAGTTATCAGGTCAAACCAACAGGTGTTGCAGCGATGGAAGCCTGTTTCTGCGTACAATCTGAGCCTGCTCAAACATGATCGGTCATCTCAGTTCTGACACTGATTTAAGTTTTGAAGCACAGATTGAAGACGTTGTCAAGCGTTTGCGTCGTGTAGACCGTCTCCAAGTGAAACCAACACTCACAAACAGAGACCTGATCGTTCACACGCTCTTCTTCTCCTTCAGATTAAACTACTGAAACTCCGCTCATGCATAAACCAAACAGCAATCTCTCTCACCTCCAATAGTACCGCCATCCACGTTAGACAGCAGGGTGTGATTTTGGTAACTACCTGACAACCCGAGAACATTCATGACCTTTAAATCAGACAACTAACCAAAGACTCAATGAGTCATTTCAGCTCGAACAGTCGACGCTTCTGTTCAAATAAACAGTTAGAACTCTTTCATCCTTCCATCGAGACACTCTGCTGATCATTCATCTCGACGTACGTTCCAACATTTATCCACATTCATTTCCACCCATTCGTCTTTTGGCTCCTACCTTTTCTGCAGACTGCGCCGTGCCGAAGAAGATGGGTATAAAAGCCAGCCACACGATGCAGGTGGTGTACATGGTGAACCCGATGGGCTTGGCCTCATTAAAATTCTCGGGCACCCCGCGGGTCTTAATGGCGTAAACAGTACACGTCACCATCAATAAGATACTGTATCCCAACGAACAGATAATCTGAAGATCCGTGATGTCGCATTTCAACACCCCTCGTGCTAGAGCCGGGTTGAAGGTCTTCTGCTCGTCGTAGTCGATGATGGTGTTTGGCGGATCCACCACAAACCAGATGAACACCCCCAGCAGCTGCACCGAGATGAGGCTGGAAGTGATGGCCAGCTGTGAGGTGGGGCTGATCAGCCTGGGCGCCGTCACCGACTTCTTTCCCTGCTCGAAGATCCGGTAGATTCGGTTGGTTTTGGTGAGCAGGGCGGCGTAGCTGATGCACATTCCCAGACCCAGGAAAATCCTTCTGAACGAGCACACGCCCACGTCAGGCTTAGCGATCATGAGGAATGTGATGATGTAACATAAAAATATCCCAGTCAGGAGGACATAACTTAGCTCCCGGCCCGACGCTCGGACTATCGGCGTGTCGTTGTACCGTATGAACGTAGCCATGACGAAGATTGTAGCGATGATCCCGAGCATTGCTAGGAAAACTGGAATGACCGCCCAGGGCGAGCTCCACTCCAGTCTGGTGATGGGGATGGGCTGGCAGGTCGTGCGGTTGGGGTTGGGCCTCATGCTGTAGGAGCAGAGTTTACAGGAGAACTCGTCAGCCTGGTACTGGTAGCCGTCGCAGGGCTCGCAGTGCCAGCAGCACGGCATGCCTTTCACCACCTTCTTCCTCTCACCACTCCGACAGGGGAGGCTGCACACGGAGGAGGGAACGTCCAGCTCCCCACGAGGCCACTGCATGTCCTCGATCTGGAGACAGAGCAGGAGACACAATCAACAGTTAGACCAGTGGCTGCAGGTGTATGG
>CM036538.1:768668-778668 GCA_020745685.1 Tautogolabrus adspersus | reverse complement strand
TGTAAGAAACAAGCTTTACCCGACAGAATTGACGAGCGGCAGACTTGTGTGCTAATAGAGTGACTCACGGCTGCATGAATCCAAAAGGAATTCAGTCTGCAGGTTCAAATAGGATTCAAAACGCCAGCAGCGACGGCGGCTCAATCATTTAAATGGAAACACCATCCGTCTCCTCGGTCAGAGGGGCCGCTCGCCATGTTCAATAATTCACTCAGGTCTTTGTAGAGGTGTCACGGCTGAAGGAAAGATCCGGACAAGAGGTCTCTGTGGTCTTAAATCTCTGACTGGGTGCACATACAGACGTCCACAAGCTGCAGCGGTGTTAGCGCGGTGATGATGCCGCGAGGTTGTGAACTTGTCCCGCACCCTGACAGACTTTATCAAACGAGGAAGAAATGAGGGTAGAGGAGGCGTGACTCCATCGGCACCCAAGAAACATACGAGGAGCACGAATCTGCTCTGTATGATTTTTACAGCTTCAAAAAGAGACGACTGTGTTCACATGGTGTTTTATTTCTGCAGCGTTTTCAATTGGTTTTAAATGAGTAGAGAGCGTTTGTAGCAGCAGGCGGCCACCATCACAGCGCCCAGCGTCTTTTCCCGAGTGCTCCGCCTTTTTTGTGCGGCCGCTCCGAGCACCGGCGCTCTTTTCCTAATATTTGATATTGCCCGTAGTTTTGTCTCCTACAGTTCGTGTCTTGTTCCCACATCCTCCTCGCTCCGTGTCTGTTGGGAAATAAATGATCTTAAATATGAAACATGCAGTAAAAACACTTACGCTACCGAGCGCACAGCCAGCACTTTTCTGCTCAGAACAAAAGCCAGGTGGACACGGGGCCTTAGTGTTCATGATTGTCCAGATTATATTCTGTCCACCCTGTCCAAGATAAACTTTGAGGACTGAGCCGAAGTATTCAGTCACATCAGAGCTTCAAACTTACATTGCTTTCATTTTGAGTCTAGCGCCACGCTGAACTCCTGAGCCTCTGAAGGTAGTCATCTTAAACGTGTTCACACAAATTAGGATGTTGTGCAAATGTAAATGTTCAGCCGTTTTCACAAATGCACCTGTGAGAATGTCTAGAGAAGTTCAGGAGGGAGAGCAGAGCTGGCTAAACACTGAAGCTTCAGTGTCCACCACATGCCACTCTAGAGAGGAGGGGGCGGGGGGACAGCTCTCTCTAATGTTTAGAATTTGGACTGCAGTACCCATTTTAAACACTAGGTGTCAGAGAGTTACATATAGCTCCTTAAATATATAATTGCAAGTAAACTCCTGCACAAAATGTAAATTAAAAAGGAAGAAGGGGTGTACGCCCTCGTCACGTCTCTCTCTCTCTCTCTCTCTCTCTCTCTCTCTCTCTCTCTCTCTCTCTCTCTCTCTCTTATCTGTCACCTGCAGACCTTTGCTCCTCCGCCTGCCTCTGCTCTTCTGTCTGACTCTGCTGTCGATAAACCGTCTGCACACCTTAAACTCTTAAACTCATTGTTGTCTGCCGGTCAGACGAGCACTATAAACGGCCTAACGTTAAGCATCAGTGTGAATAAAAACGCTGTGAGCTGCAAACACAACGAACCACCTGTGAGCGAGAGAACAGGAAGCTGTGTGCCTACACTGTCTCCTTCTGTGTGTGTGTGTGTGTGTGTGTGTGTGTGTGTGTGTGTCTCCTTCTGTGTGTGTGTGTGTGTGTGTGTGTGTGTGTGTGTGTGTGTGTGTGTGTGTGTGTGTGTGTGTGTGTGTGTGTGTGTGTGTGTGGACTCGCCTGTTATAAAACTCAAAGATGAATTAACAATAACGGAGAGCTGCTCGTGTGCATCCCTGGCATTAAATCAAACGAGGGGGTTATATTTGGTGATGTGGGCGGGTATTTCCCGTCCACTGCCCGTTAATCTGCAGCTTATTATCCTCCTCCTTTCGTTCCCACAGTCAGACGCTGCAGTTCATTATCCAGCCTTTAGGGGGCCACGCTTCCTAAAGCTCATCTGATAAACCTTGGACGAAACAGTGATTGCATCTACACACTGTTGCCATGGATACGATGCAGAATCTATCTTTTTTATTTGTTGGCCTTGAGTCTTCTTTGCCCTGCAGCCCCCCCCCCCCCCCCCCAGCCTCTCCTCCTGCCTTCATGCTCTCTCTGTGCCGCCAGTTCATCACATCTCCAACCTGCAGCTGCAGCTTCAACGTTTTTTAAAAATACGACTTCTCCCACTCTGTGGTCATGATTTTTCTCTCTCCTCGAGGAACTGTATAAAGATGGACAGCACACCTCCTCCTCCTCCTGCTGTACACCAGTGAAGCTAAAATGACGTTTGGGATCAGTTATTTTGGTAAATGCTTACAGTACTGAACTGAAGCGATCTGAACTTGTTCTCATGGTGAGGATCTGTCAGCTCTGTCTGCAGGTTTACAAGCACACAATGTATACAATGTTTTCTGAATGTGGTTAGAGAGTCTGAACACTGACCTCCTGTCACACATTACTACGTGAAGTGCAGGATTCTATTTTATTCTTGCATGAAATCATGCAAACAGTTACGTCAGCTTTCTTCTCTTTGCATCAAACCGTGACGGAAACACTTCTGAGAAACACATCTGTGTTGTGTTTGAGTTACAGTGATGATCATTGTGACGTTCAGTCCGCCCGACGGCTCCTGTAGCTCGTGTCAAAAAGCTTCTGTTGATATAAAAGTCATCAAACTCGTCTCTCTTCTAAACCCACTGAGATCTCTCTCTCTCTCTCTCTCTCTCCATCCCTCTCTCTCTCTCTCACACACACACAAACACTCTTCTCATTATGGCGTGCCACAGCCATTAACACAGCGACTGAGGATCGTGATTAAATTGATTAATTGAACGGAAAAGGAAATAAGTCCCGGGTCCCTGAGAGGCTGTGTGCACTGAGACGTTAGCAGTTAGCAGATTAGCAGCCGGCCTGAGTGACAGGAAACCGAATGAGAAACAGAAAGACAAACAGACCAATCGGACGAGTTTCACCGTCCTGACAGCGTCGCCCGGGCAACTGTGACATCTTTCACATCAAACAAAAGATTCTAACACGGCGTGTCTGTTTTCACATGACAAACACACACAACGGAAACGATTCCCCCCGAGCAGACGTCACGCTTTAATTTAGTGTGAAAGCATTTAGTACACTCATCAAGGAGTGTGTGTGCGTGCGTGTGTGCATGTTTAAGCTGAGGGATGGGGTGCGCCATCATTTCAATGCTTTAATTCAACCAGTAACTAAAAAAACTGGAGGCTTTGTTAACAAGGTGCGATATATTATATTATAAGGACATTAAAGAGTGTGGCACGATTTGAGTCGAGTTCAGCCTCTGATTCAGACGATTCAGGAGCATCAGGAGCTTCAGTCGAGTTAAACCTTTATCTGAATCCCAGAGGAGACGCATGAGGTTTCTGTTAAATGTTGCAACCTTGGACGAGTCTAAATACTATAAAGGAAATCATGAAAACATGAAAAAGAACATAAACGAGGAGAGAGAGAGAGAAAGAGAAAGAGAGACGTGTTTTCTCCTCCACAGGTGAGAAATGGACTGGCTTTGTTCTCCTGAATAAATCTGAATAAAACACACTTCTCCCCCTTCTTCAAAGAAAGGTTTCTTTAGAGGTGAAAAACAGGAACATTTGAATAATTTAATTCCTCTCAGCAGTGCAGGACGAGCTGCAGGACGGACGAGCTGCAGGACGGACGAGCTGCAGGACAAGATGCAGGATGGACGAGCTGCAGGACAAGATGCAGGATGGACGAGCTGCAGGACGGACGAGCTGCAGGACGGACGAGCTGCAGGACAAGATGCAGGATGGACGAGCTGCAGGACAAGATGCAGGATGGACGAGCTGCAGGACGGACGAGCTGCAGGACTGACGAGCTGCAGGACGGACGAGCTGCAGGACAAGATGCAGGATGGACGAGCTGCAGGACGGACGAGCTGCAGGACAAGATGCAGGATGCACGAGCTGCAGGACGGACGAGCTGCAGGACGGACGAGCTGCAGGACAAGCTGCAGGACGGACGAGCTGCAGGACTGACGAGCTGCAGGACGGACGAGCTGCAGGACTAGCTGCAGGACGGACGAGCTGCAGGACGGACGAGCTGCAGGACTGACGAGCTGCAGGACTGACGAGCTGCAGGACGGACGAGCTGCAGGATGAGCTGCAGGACGGACGAGCTGCAGGACTAGCTGCAGGACGGACGAGCTGCAGGACGGACGGACGAGCTGCAGGACTGACGAGCTGCAGGACGGACGAGCTGCAGGATGAGCTGCAGGACGGACGAGCTGCAGGACTAGCTGCAGGACGAACGAGCTGCAGGACTAGCTGCAGGACGGACAAGCTGCAGGACTGACAAGCTGCAGGACTAGCTGCAGGACAGAAGAGCTGCAGGACGAACTGCAAGATGACGAGCTGCAGGACTGAAGAGCTGCAGGACGGACTAGCTGCAGGACTAGCTGCAGGACAAACTGCAGGACGGAAGAGCTGCAGGACAGGATGGAGTGTTTGACAGCTGAACATTGAGACATACACGTTACGGAAAAGCAGACGAATCCAAGGCGGGAACAAAAGCCCCCCCTGCCCTCCATAAAGGAGCCGACTAGCAGGAGTGAATGTGGGCGACATCGTATGTGGGGGGAAATCAGCGTGAGAGATAACACGGCGTCCTGCTCAGTGGTCTCCTGAACTCAGCGTTCGCCGCAGAAATAAACACGGCGGCTTGTTTTCAGTGATGCACAAAGACGAAGATGTTTCTGTTTCCTGAATAAAGTGGAAATTATTCATGACAATCAAACCAACAAAAGGCTGTATGCTATGCAGACCACATAGACTTATTCTGAGTCATGTTAGTCAGATACAGACAGAACACTCCAGAATGAAGGCTGTCCACGTTGTGTACCTGTGCTTGTGCATGAACTGTACCGTGTTGAAGCACACCTCTTCCAAGTTTGCCAGAGCCAAGGAAGTGTACGGAGCACTCACACGAGTCAAACCAACTGGACTTTAGGGGTGCAGCGTATTTTGCCCAGTGTGAGTGCGCCCTGCCTCTCGGTCCCCTCACATCATTTGTCAGAGATTATAAGTGGAAACACAGATCACAGTGTTAAATAAAGCTGAAGTCCACGTTAAAGACAGCAGCTGTCTGATTTGAATCCTGGACTCAAAGATGGCGACTCAATCTGGAAGGTGTTTCTGCTGCTCATTAGGTTTCTGTGTCTGTCTGGGTTTGAAGATTTGGAGCTGAAGAATCAGGAACCTTCTTACATTTAAATTTGAAATAAAAACGGAAAAGATAAAAGGTTACGTCATCCTCCGCACACTGAAACATGAAGCTGCTGTTTGAAGACTTCTCCTGAATGTTTGAGAGAAGCTCCGTGTTCAGAGGAGGAGAGCTTCACGCCTTTTCTTTATAAGAGAAGGAGACGGTTTGGATTGATGGACTTCAGACCGGCTTCATTAACCCTCCTGGCTGGTCCTGGACCAGCTTAGGGCCGCTGTGTGTGTGTGTGTGTGTGTGTGTGTGTGTGTGTGTGTGTGTGTGTGTGTGTGTGTGTGTGTCTGCTGCGAGGGCCATCTCCCCGATCTGACTCATCCCACAGCGAGCGGGGCTGTGAGCGATCGCTACGGCAGAGATCAAGGTCAAATTTCATTACTCCTAATGAGGCTCAGCAGCCGTCACAATCTCTCCTCTCCATCTCTCTCCGGCTCTCAGACATGAAAGACGAGCAGCCGCAGATTTCTGAATCAAGCCGGGAGAATTCTGAGTCATTACAGATAACAGTGCTGGAGAAAAGAGACGCTCCCTCGCTCCCCTCTCCCTGCTCCTCCTGCTCCTCCTGCTGGGTCAGAATCACCTTTAATTGTCAGGAACATTTAATAGGAGGACGATTTTCCCTGTTTGAAAACTGTTTTTGATGCTTAAGATGGCTGATAACAGAAAATGAAGGCAGATTTCTGCAGCATCATTAAGGAGATAAAGCGTCTTTATTAAAGAAACAACACATTCAGGAGTAATGGCATCTGTTTCAGCTCTGCACAGAGATAGAAAGCGTGTTTATGTTCTGCTCGCATGTTTTCCCCTCAGTGCCTGAGTGTATATGGATGTATATGGTGTGTATTCCCCCCTGCTGAGCCCCTGCGCTCCTCTGTGAGCGATGCTGTAATCATCCTGTCAGATCACTGAGCTGCTTCATGTATTTTTGAACAGTGTCGAGCATGTGTTTCCATCAGCGGTGATGATATGGAGTCATGGTCGACTGGAGGAGCTCAGAGATCACGGCGTCTTTCTGCCTCATCCTCGGAGTGTTTTATAGAAACGTGTGGATCATGGAGCCGTGAGGGCGTGTGATTGTCTGTGTGCTAACTCGTAGCTCGAGCCGCGGTGGCACATATATGATCTGAACACAACTGAGTGGGAGATATAAACAGCTGATTTTCACTTTATAATGAAAGTCAAACATGCCTCTAAAGGAGACAACAGGAGGAGGACACGTGCGTTTGGAAATGAATGAGGTGAACATCTGACCTCATCCGTCCGTCTGTCGAGAAATGTTTTTAATCAAACACAAACTCAGCAAACAAGGCCGAGGTGGAGACACTTTTTATATCTCTCAGGTCTTGTTTACACAACAACGGTTTCAGCGGAGCGGAAAACTTTTTGGGTGTTTTGGATGACTGAAAATGCAAACTTCTGAAATCAGCACGGCCACTGTAGTCCTGTCAACTGGTAATATGCAGCTCCTCTGTAAATGGAGATTATGCATGCAGTACGCTTCCAGTCAACGGCCATGAGTGAGTATTTGAGGTGGTGGGTTTCACAGAATGAAACCCACCACCTGTGCCCTGGACCCCTTCCCCACAGCCCTGGTAAAATCAAACATTCACGCCATAAGTCCCCAAATCACCACAGTCATTAATCACTCCCTACTTTCTGGCCATGTCCCACCTACATTAAAAACTGCTGTCATCAGACCCCGGCTGAAAAAACCCAACCTAGACCCAGAAGTATTCACCAACTACAGGCCAATTTCCAACCTTCCGTTCCTTTCAAAGGTTCTCGAAAAAGCAGTTGCCGCCCAGCTCCACGACCACCTACAACTTAACAATCTCTACGACAAATTCCAGTCTGGCTTCCGCTCTGCCCACAGCACCGAAACAGCCCTGGTTAGGGTCACAAATGACCTGCTGATGGCAGCTGATGGCGGCTCTCCATCACTGCTTATCCTCCTTGATCTGACTGCAGCCTTCGATACCGTCGACCACAACATCCTCCTGAACCGACTTCACAACACCATCGGACTCTCTGACACTGCCCTAAACTGGTTTCAGTGCTACCTATCTTCAAGGACTGAATACATCGAAATTGCAGACACCAGGTCCAGCACACACCCCGTCACCTGCGGGGTCCCCCAAGGATCAGTCCTAGGCCCTACCCTCTTCACCCTCTACCTGCTCCCCCTCGGTCACATCATCACCCGGCACGGAATATCATTCCACTGCTATGCTGACGACACCCAACTTTACATGAAAGGCCGCACCACCTCCTCCACATCCTCACCACCTTCATCCACACTCACCACCTGCCTGGAGGAGATAAAGGCGTGGATGAGTCAAAATTTACTCCAATTAAACAGTTCAAAAACCGAAGCCATCCTAGTCGGCACACCCCACCAAGTTCAGTCATCTCCCATAACTACAATATCCTTCTCTGGTCAAGACATCCATCTCTCACCACATGTCACCAACCTAGGTGTAAAAATGGACCCTCTGCTCACCTTTGAATCACACATAAAACACATCTGCAAAACCTCATTCTTTCATCTCAAGAACATTGCAAAACTCCGCCCCTCACTCACCCCCCGAGACACTGAGAAACTCATCCACGCCTTTGTCTCCTCCAGGCTCGATTACTGCAACGCACTTCTCATCGGGATCCCGGCCAAGAACATACAGAAACTCCAATACATCCAGAACATTGCTGCCAGGATCCTGATGAGAGTGCGGAAACACGAGCACATCACACCCATCCTGCACTCACTACACTGGCTTCCCGTCTCACCCAGGATCGAATACAAAATCCTTCTACTCACTCACCAATGCATACACGGCACTGCCCCTCCTTACCTTAAAGAACTGCTCACCCCACAAACCAGCACAAGACACCTCAGATCTGCCACTGCCAACTGCCTCCAAACCCCCAGGACTAAGCTCTGCACTATGAGGGACAGAGCCTTCTCCTCTGCTGCCCCACGGCTGTGGAACGCTCTTCCTGGCCATCTGAGAGCCCCACAGACACTGGACTCCTTTAAAAAGGACTTAAAAACATTTCTTTAAAAGAGCCTTTTCTTAAACAACAAACCCTGTCCTTTTAACCACTGCTTTTAGATCTTGTTTTTATGCTCAGGTTCTTCACTCTGCCTGATTTTAATTGTCTGACTGTCTGCTATTGTTTTTATTAGTTTTGATGGTACTTGTAGCACCTTGGGATTTTCTTTTAAATATAAGGTGCGTTACAAATAAAATGTATTATTATTATTATTATTATTTCATAGCTTTTATTGAACATTTTAAAAACGACAACAGCGATTTAGGTGACTCTAAGGGCAGAGTTTGAACATGTTCCAGAGTGCAAAGTTCTAAAAACAGCAGCGTCTCTGTCGTCGTGTAAACTGCAAATATGAAGCTCACAGGCAGGCCGCGCTCACAGGTCGCGCTCACAGGCCGCGTTCACAGGCAGGCCGCGCTCACAGGCAGGCCGCGCTCACAGGCAGGCCGCGCTCACAGGCCGCGCTCACAGGCCGCGCTCACAGGTCGCGTTCACAGGCAGGCCGCGCTCACAGGTCGCGCTCACAGGCCGCGTTCACAGGCAGGCCGCGCTCACAGGCAGGCCGCGCTCACAGGCAGGCCGCGCTCACAGGCCGCGCTCACAGGCCGCGCTCACAGGTCGCGTTCACAGGCAGGCCGCGCTCACAGGTCGCGCTCACAGGCCGCGTTCACAGGCAGGCCGCGCTCACAGGCAGGCCGCGCTCACAGGCAGGCCGCGCTCACAGGCCGCGCTCACAGGCCGCGCTCACAGGTCGCGTTCACAGGCAGGCCGCGCTCACAGGCCGCGCTCACAGGCAGGCCGCGCTCACAGGCAGGCCGCGCTCACAGGCAGGCCGCGCTCACAGGCAGGCCGCGCTCACAGGCAGGCCGCGCTCACAGGCAGGCCGCGCTCACAGGCCGCGCTCACAGGTCGCGTTCACAGGCAGGCCGCGCTCACAGGTCGCGCTCACAGGTTTTTGTTGTCTGCAGCAGAGCCGTCGCCCTCAGAGCTCCTCTCCCGCTCAGAATCTGATTGGTCGACTGAATCCTTTGTCCAGATTTTGGCGCAGAGTGTTCAGGCTTTTAGGGTCACAGAAAGGCAACGTTCCCCTGCCTCTTCTTCTTTGTCCTGTTTTTAGATTTGAATCCTTCACAGCTGAACACAGACACAGGCCTGCACATGTAGGAAGAGGAGATCACCACATAATTCTCCCGTTCTTTCTTATTGTCTGTGTTCTGCCGTTAGTGACCCCCGTACCCTGCCCCCCCTCTGTGACAGTTTTGGTGTCTTGCAGCTGCAGTGCCGAGCGAGGGCACGCAGGGCAGCGGAGGACGAGACGCACACATATCTCCCCTCGTCTGTGTGTCTGATCAGATGTTTGATTCAGTCTCAGAGACAGCACACCAAGAAGCAGGATGGAGACGTCTCTTTCACTGTTTTAACTGAAATTGAAGGGTTTGGGTTTAAAGAGGAATCCTGTGTTTGTACATAATCGACTCTGACTCTGTATGGATTCATAAAGTGTAGGACATTGTCCAGTGGCTTGCTTTATTCTGCAGACATTAAACACACTGCTTCTCCTAACTGATCAAAGTGCGTCCACTTGCGTTTTTGTCCCTGACAGGCTCAAGCTGTTTTTCTAAATGTGTGACATTACAGATTCCTACAGAGAAGGACCT
>CM036538.1:728668-763668 GCA_020745685.1 Tautogolabrus adspersus | reverse complement strand
TGACCGGCTCGGAAAAAACCCGCTCCAGGGGAGAGAAACCCGAAGCGCACAGCTCTGGATGTCTGAGGGATTTACTCATCTCTCTGCACGCAGATTCTGAAATCTCCACAGAGGATGGACGAGGTCAGCCGGATGTTTGTTTCTGTTTAAAGCTGCAGTTATCACGACTGAATATCTGATGTAATTAAAGGAGATACACGACTGTATATTCATCAGTATGTTCAGTTACTGAAAATATCGATCAGCTTTCCATTCGGCTAATTCTGCTTCTCAGTTTAAGGTCGGCCATCATGAGGAACACCAGTGGAAATGACCAAGTTCCTTTGACAGATCCCAGTTCCTTTCTCTGAAATGATTCCATTCCAGACCAGACTGCAGTGAAGCGTGTTATCAGATAGCTTCACCTTTTTTCTTTTTAAATCTGTTTTTGATCGGACGCTGCAGCTGATGGTTCTGATTGTACCCCTCTCACAGCAAAGTTGTATTTAGGAAAGAAGAACAGAGCAGGACAAGGAAAATAAAACTCAACATAATACCAAAACATGGTCTTCATTTTCAACTGCTACACCCGGCGACCCGTCACCATAGCAACCGGCTCCACTCAGACCCACTGCCTCATAGAAATAAAAACATGGATGCTAACCAACTTCCTCCAACTAACCTGTGACAAATCAGATGTGATAGTCATCGGGCCCAAACAACACCCATAACTTCTGTGTCAGCGTCGATAGCTTCACCCTGTTTCCATCACCTCACGTTCACAACCTTCGAGTCATTTTCAACAGAAACCTCTCCTTCCAACAACATGTCAATCAGAACTGCCTTCTACCATCTCAAACACAGAGCACGTCTCCGCCCGTCACTCTCCTTCTCTACTGCCGGAAAACCCTGATCCCTGCATTCATCACATCCAGAATCCACGACTGCAACAGCCGTCTCTGTTCATCATCCAGAGGGCTCAAAAAACTTCAATACATCCAAAACTCTGCTGCTCACTTGAGCCCCTGTCAGACTTCGCAAAGCACCGTTACTCAGCCCTCATCAACGTCTTTGTACGTTCATATTGATTCCTTGGCGGTATGATATTGGCGTCCCGGTCTGTGAGGTCATATTGAGTTTCGGGTCTGCGGAAGCACGTCACAGCGGGAGCTCCTCATACACACACAGTCAGACATGCACACACACACACACACACACACACACACACACACACACACACACACACACACACACACACACACACACACATGCTGCGCTCCCCCCGCTGGCTCAGCTGATCCCGTCCCTCCTCTGTGACGCCTCTGTTACTACCTCTGAAGACGGTACAGAGGGGGGATCACTTCGCCCCCCCGTTACGCCTCCATGACATTCAGAATGTAGAAGAAACGTCACAGCGGCATAAATATGGCAGCTTGAAATGGTGGTCTGAACAGCCCAACCCCCGTCCTCCAGAACCTCCAATAGCTACCTTTCCCCCAACAAATCCAGTCCAAAGTCCTCCTCCCTACCCTCAGTGGGATTTAAATGTTTGTTTATGTGGAGTCAAAATGGTGACAGCATGTGTACTCAGATTGGTTAATGATAGAAACACTCGTGCGTGCGGAGGTCCAGATCTGACGCTCTGAGCTCTGTACTGTACCACGGCCTGTCACAGCTGATCGACTGTTTCTTACAGCACTTACAGCTGTAGTTACTGCAGCTGTATGCACAGCTGTTACGGCTCCGCTGTTGCTGATGTATAAGATGTGTGACTTTGGCAGAGCTTTGCAGAGAATCACTGAGGCTCTGTAACATTTATCAGATTGTAATGTGTCACCTGTATGATCGTTTGTGTCTGCCTCCTCCTCACACAGTATGTGAGACACAACCCATCTGCCTGATAACAGCTGATAAAAACCTCCACTTATAGTTTTACAGTTCCCCTCTGTCAGAGTTTCAAACATCGTAAACAAGCGGCACACTTTATGGGATGGATCGCAGTGACTAACAGGAAGCCGAGAGGAGGAGGAGCACTGTCATCTTTACGTGGAAGTTGACAACAAAAATACTTTATAACCAATAAAACAACTAGATATAATATTCACACCGCTATTAACCCCGCCCCACAAATGTAATCGTCCAATCAAAGCCTTAGAAACCATAAACAGGCACCCAGGTGGGTTAGGCTTTTATGTCTCCACATAAAGAAGACGTTAGCAGGTGTTTGCATGCTGACCAGGCCATGGTTAGCTGCACAGGGTTTGTAATGTGAGACTGTTGTTGCTCGCCTGTCTGCACCCTCGCCAGCAGCAGGGACGTGTGCATTAAGGATTAGACAGTGATGTCACCGTCTTAGTCTGTCACAAATAAATGTCCGTGTATCGACCTGAGTCTTCTAATCATCCTTGAAAGTTTGATTTCAGACGGTGACAGAGTGCTCTGCTGAGGTCAACTCTGTCGTGGGGAAAATGTAGCCTGCCTGGACCGGTGCTTTTATTTTGAAGGTGGACAAACTGAAGTGTGGTGCTTTTATTTTGAAGGTGGACAAACTCAAGTGTGGTGCTTTTATTTTGAAGGTGGAAAAACTGAAGTGTGGTGCTTTGTATTGTTGAGCTGTTGACCCAACACTCAGAGGCTCGTGAGAAGAATGACGTTTTTCTCCGGTGTTGACACAGGTCAAAGGTCAACATTTCAGTCATGATGTGGATAATATTAATGCAGCACTATCTCCACAAGCAGCAGTACCAAAAGTGGGCTTTACTTCGTGTGATTTTCTCTGCAGCAGTGTCATCGTTGGAGCTCCTTTTAATGACCTCATGGACTGACCTTTACTTTTTTAAAGTTACATCATTGGGCCTTTTGCCTTGATTGGATAGGACAGCTGATCAGAGACAGGACGGGGAAGAAATGCAGAAAAAGGGCCAAGGTCGGATTCGAACCCACAGCCACTGTGACACTACAGCCTCCGTACATGGGGCGTGTAACATTAACAATAGGCTCTCCTGTGCCCCGACCTTCATAAGTGTGATATATGAACGTGAACTCACATTGAGCTGCAGGTTCTCGGTCCACTGTCCGATCACTTTGTAGCCCGGCCCGCTGATGTTGTTCCACTGATACTGGAACAGATCGTAGCGTCCTGGAGCATCGCCATTACGGTTAAACGTCACCGCAGTACCAGCACTTCCTGTGGGGGACAAACAAGCGCTTAGACAAAGACAATGCAGACAATGTTGGTTAGGATTTCTGGGCAAGTTCACACACAAATTCAAAACATATTAATAAACAAACTTCAACAAACAGGAACACATCTAAACACTACACTACCCATGAGGCTTAGCTGCATTCCTTCCAAGTAAAAGCCCAACAGAGGAGTACATCTGGGACTTTTTTCACAAAACTAAGCCAGAATTTAGAGGTGAATTTGTTAACATGATAAAAACGTTTCTTTTCTTTTACAGTGCCCCCTGGTGGCATATTACAGAAACTTTTAATCTGTTTACAATGTTTTCTCCGTGGGACGATTCTTGGAAGTCGTGCTTGGCCTCTTTTTTGTATCCTGAAGGTCTCGTAGCTTTTTATTAAAGAGTCAGATGTCTTCTGACTCATCTGTTCATCGTTGTTATTCTGATGACTCAGAAGAGTCTCATCATCATCCAACACTCGAACAGCTCCAGCTCTGAGTCATGACTCAGCGTCTATGGGACTTCAATCCACTGAGTGAAGGGGGTAATTCAACACTCAATGAAGGTCTATGAGTCAGAACGTTAAAGAGGGACTTTGGTTTTATCTTTCAAACACGGTTTTATTTGAACATATTTAAAAGTCTAAATGAATCATAGGTTCAAAAAGTGTTTGTCTTCCTCTTTTAGATGAGTAGATCCTGCAGCAGGTAAACAGGCTGTAACGTCTGCAGCAGGTAAACAGGCTGTAACGTCTGCAGCAGGTAAACAGGCTGTAACGTCTGCAGCAGGTAAACAGACTGTAACGTCTGCAGCAGGTAAACAGGCTGTAACGTCTGCAGCAGGTAAACAGACTGTAACGTCTGCAGCAGGTAAACAGTCTGTAACATCTGCAGCAGGTAAACAGGACTGTAACGTCTGCAGCAGGTAAACAGACTGTAACATCTGCAGCAGGTAAACAGGCTGTAACGTCTGCAGCAGGTAAACAGGCTGTAACGTCTGCAGCAGGTAAACAGGCTGTAACATCTGCAGCAGGTAAACAGGACTGTAACGTCTGCAGCAGGTAAACAGTCTGTAACGTCTGCAGCAGGTAAACAGGCTGTAACGTCTGCAGCAGGTAAACAGACTGTAACGTCTGCAGCAGGTAAACAGACTGTAACGTCTGCAGCAGGTAAACAGACTGTAACGTCTGCAGCAGGTAAACAGACTGTAATGTCTGCAGCAGGTAAACAGACTGTAACGTCTGCAGCAGGTAAACAGCTGTAACGTCTGCAGCAGGTAAACAGACTGTAACGTCTGCAGCAGGTAAACAGACTGTAACGTCTGCAGCAGGTAAACAGACTGTAACGTCTGCAGCAGGTAAACAGGCTGTAACGTCTGCAGCAGGTAAACAGGCTGTAACGTCTGCAGCAGGTAAACAGGACTGTAACGTCTGCAGCAGGTAAACAGGCTGTAACGTCTGCAGCAGGTAAACAGACTGTAACGTCTGCAGCAGGTAAACAGACTGTAACGTCTGCAGCAGGTTAAACAGGCTGTAACGTCTGCACAGGTAAACAGGCTGTAACGTCTGCAGCAGGTAAACAGACTGTAACGTCTGCAGCAGGTAAACAGGCTGTAACGTCTGCAGCAGGTAAACAGACTGTAACGTCTGCAGCAGGTAAACAGACTGTAACGTCTGCAGCAGGTAAACAGGCTGTAACGTCTGCAGCAGGTAAACAGACTGTAACGTCTGCAGCAGGTAAACAGGCTGTAACGTCTGCAGCAGGTAAACAGACTGTAACGTCTGCAGCAGGTAAACAGACTGTAACGTCTGCAGCAGGTAAACAGACTGTAACGTCTGCAGCAGGTAGACAGGCTGTAACGTCTGCAGCAGGTAAACAGACTGTAACGTCTGCAGCAGGTAAACAGACTGTAACGTCTGCAGCAGGTAAACAGACTGTAACGTCTGCAGCAGGTAAACAGACTTTAACGTCTGCAGCAGGTAAACAGACTGTAACGTCTGCAGCAGGTAAACAGACTGTAACGTCTGCAGCAGGTAAACAGACTGAAACGTCTGCAGCAGGTAAACAGACTGTAACGTCTGCAGCAGGTAAACAGGCTGTAACGTCTGCAGCAGGTAAACAGACTGTAACGTCTACAGCAGGTAAACAGACTGTAACGTCTGCAGCAGGTAAACAGACTGTAACGTCAGCAGCAGGTAAACAGACTGTAACACCTGCAGCAGGTAAACAGACTGTAACGTCTGCAGCAGGTAAACAGACTGTAACGTCTGCAGCAGGTAAACAGACTGTAACGTCTGCAGCAGGTAAACGACTGTAACGTCTGCAGCAGGTAAACAGACTGTAACGTCTGCAGCAGGTAACAGACTGTAACGTCTGCAGCAGGTAAACAGGCTGTAACGTCTGCAGCAGGTAAACAGGACTGTAACGTCTGCAGCAGGTAAACAGACTGTAACGTCTGCAGCAGGTAAACAGACTGTAACGTCTGCAGCAGGTAAACAGACTGTAACGTCTGCAGCAGGTAAACAGACTGTAACGTCTGCAGCAGGTAAACAGACTGTAACGTCTGCAGCAGGTAAACAGGCTGTAACGTCTGCAGCAGGTAAACAGACTGTAACGTCTGCAGCAGGTAAACAGGCTGTAACGTCTGCAGCAGGTAAACAGGCTGTAACGTCTGCAGCAGGTAAACAGGCTGTAACGTCTGCAGCAGGTAAACAGACTGTAACGTCTGCAGCAGGTAAACAGACTGTAACGTCTGCAGCAGGTAAACAGCTGTAACGTCTGCAGCAGGTAAACAGACTGTAACGTCTGCAGCAGGTAAACAGTCTGTAACGTCTGCAGCAGGTAAACAGGCTGTAACGTCTGCAGCAGGTAAACAGGCTGTAACGTCTGCAGCAGGTAAACAGACTGTAACGTCTGCAGCAGGTAAACAGACTGTAACGTCTGCAGCAGGTAAACAGACTGTAACGTCTGCAGCAGGTAAACAGACTGTAACGTCTGCAGCAGGTAAACAGACTGTAACGTCTGCAGCAGGTAAACAGACTGTAACGTCTGCAGCAGGTAAACAGACTGTAACGTCTGCAGCAGGTAAACAGACTGTAACGTCTGCAGCAGGTAAACACGCTGGACTTTTGGGTGAAGTGAACTTGAATCCTGTAGAGTCCCCAACGCGAAACCACCCTAAACATTGTCCTCTCTAAGGTGGGTATTCTGTCGACCCTCCCTGAGCTCTGTCTCTCTCTCTCTCTGTCTCTGTCTCTCTCTGTGTCTCTCTCTCTTTCATTATTTCTCTCTTCCTTCTCCTCTGACTCTCCTCGTCGGTCCAGAGACACCGTGTTTATTTACTTTGACTCGTCTCGCTTTGGTGTGGGCCAGGAGTTCCTTTCAAGTCTGTATTTAATTTAGAGTGAAAGCAGGCGGGGATGCAGATAGAGAGCAAAATAAAATGTGGTGAAAACCGAAAGAGAGAGAGAGTAGAAAAGAGCTGACAGGCGGAGGAGAGCGACGGATAGTTTTAGACTTTAAAATGAAATAAAAAGAGAAAAGAATTCTGGATATCCTCGGGTCAGAAAACTCAGTCTTACAGTCTGTAAAGTTTATCCGTCTTTTCCTCAGAATATTTTCAATTTGTCATAAAACACATCACATTAGCATTAGAAGGCTTTCTTCTGTTCTTTCTCTCAACATTATTTTAATACTTTCATTCCTCAGAGCTTTTCTGCTCCTCTGTATAATGAGGCAGCAGACGTGCGTCTTATTTCCGAGTGTGGGGCATTATTCATTTATGGGACGATACAGTGTGTGAGAAAGTGCATGTGTGTGTGTGTGTTTGCGTGTGCGCTGGGATGACTGTGTCATGCTAATGTACTTAGCATCTACAACTGAATGAGGAGGTTCTGCATTAATAAGGGCAAACTGCCATCTCACATAACACGAGACTGACTTCTCTTTGTGTGCATAGCGTTGACCTCGCTCTGCACCCAGCTCAGCACCCGTACACCCACTCCCCGTCCCCATAGCTGAGGGAGGCAGAGATAAAACCAGCAACCCTGTGGTCAGGATAAGACGCTCAACCTGCTCCTGCTAATTCATTAAACCTTCACACAGATCTTTGTCCCATAAATGACAACAAAAGCAACATGACGAAGAGAAACGCGCCAGAGTCAGAGTCGAACACCCGTCTGTGAGGATGAAATCTGACTCTCATGGATGCCGGTGAGAGGTTGAGGATCCTGATGTGGAGCGAGAAAGACTTTTTCTGTCTTTATTTGCTCATGAAGTGTGTTTTTTTTTGACGTGTCTATTTTTCAAACTGGCGATTCTGTTTGTGGGAGTAATGAGCCGGTCACTGAGGACGACTGAAGCTGGAGCTGGATGAACGTTCACACGCAGCGCTGTCAGGTTTTTAATCAAAGTTATGAAGCGTGACCAGCTGCTGCTCTTCTTCTCTAATGTTTTCATTTTTACTAAACTTCCACCTCAAACGTGAGTCAAACTCAGGTGAAACAAATATCGTCCAAAACTAAAAAGGAAAACTAAACTGTTGATGATGGAATCAGCTTCTATACACAGAAAACTCGTTAAGGTGCAAGTTAACCACAGACTGTAAATATGAATGTTTGAAGCCTGAGTGACGTCACCCGTCTGTTCCTGCAGGGGACGCTGGAGTCCCATCGATGGCGGTCTCCATGCTGGAAATGCTGTCTCAGCCTAACTTTCAGTCAACCTAACGACAGGCTGAGAGCTTGCTGACCACATTGTATGCTCTGTGTTTGGATGTTTCTGACTGAAATGCACTCTGGGAGTTGGAGTTTACTTCCACCTGATGCACACATGTTTGTTGTACGAAGTCTTGAGATTTTAAACAGTGGATCAACAGATAATAATTGATTTTGCTCAAAGGAAAGAGCAGAATAATACCGATATGAGGTAACAAATACAAACATACAGAGTGTGAAAATTACAGCCACAATGAAGCAGAAGATGTTTCTTTCATAAAGCTTTAAAACCCTTTACAGTCTCTCTGCTGCACCGCGATGTCCACATTATATCAGTAAAGCTTTGAAAAGTCCCTCTGATGGTAGCTTCTTCTCTCCTTTCATGTCAGAGAACGAATCTTAAATATTTTAAGAGGAAAATGAAAGAAAAATATACAGAAACTCAATCAAAATAACGAGTAAAATGAAGCATTTGAAGAAGGATCTGAGAGTGGAGATGAAAGTTAAACGTCTTCTTTCACATCTGAAATCTTTGAGCTTCAGTTTGATAAAGAAAAGCTTTTTAATCAGGATTAAAGTGAGATTGACAGAAACCCAAGAACCCGAGCCTCAGTCTGAGAGAGAGAGAGAGAAAGAGAGAGAGAGAGAGAGAGAGAGAGAGACGCTCAGTTTGGTGTCTGCAGCTCAATTAGTCATTCGTGCCGCCAGCAGTCGACTGCTGCAGATCAATACGAGGGTTAATAGCTGCAACAGGCTGCACACAACAAGCTCTTTATATGAAACCTATTTGGTTTCTCAGTCGATATTTGGCTCATGATTGTTTCTGTGTGTCTGCCACTCATTTCTTTCTCTTATAGTTATCTCAGAGTTATTCTCCGCCGTATAGAGCGGGAGACACGAGGCCGGTGAAGGCAGAAACGCTGTGAGCGAATCCTCTCTTCCTCTCTGGTAATTATGAAACGTGTAATAAACGGAGCCTGAGCGAGCAGCTCACCTGACACTCTCTGTTCAAACGAGCACGTTTCAGGCTTTTCTAATTACCCGATAAAGAGTGTCTCTGGAGGGGGAGATTTCCACGGCTCTGCGTCCTGCATTAAAAACCATAAAAGTATGCAAATAATGTGCTGAGTAAAGCAGGTGCTTCTGCAAACAGCTCGTTATAGAAATGGAGTGGTGTAATATTTACTGAAGGGGCTGAGGAGTCGTGGAAACTGTTGAACATTTCACATGTTTTACATTTTGCAGCTTTGACTCATTCTCTGAACATTTCAGAAATCTCAGCTTTAGAGACACAAAACAGCAAAGTTCACCTGAAGGCCGAACGCAGCGAAATAACCTTCTTCATGTGAGCATGATCTCATTTTTTAAACATTATTTACGCCTTTATTAAAGAGAACAGAGAGTGGATAGAGTCGTAGATCAGAGTTAGGAGCCACAGGTCAGATTCAAACCTAGCCCGCCTGCTCTGAAGACAGCAGCCTCTGTACATCGGGCGTGGGAAGTAACCACTAGTCCACTGGCGGCCCATGCACCTGTTTATTCATCACTGAGTCCCACTGCTGAGTCATGGCCTGCCATGTTCACTAAAGTGTTTTAGTCGTTTTTGTGGAGACGTGTGCACAGCTGTTCTTATCAAACGTTGTCGCCTGAACACAGAACGCTTTTGAAAACGCCAACAAAGAACGAATCTGTTTTAAGCGAAACATTTTCATGTAAACGTGGCCAAAGAGTGCAGAATGATATCGGCTGCAACCGGCTGCTCTGCACCTGTTACAGTAGGAGAAGGTTTATATTTAACGTGAGACGTCCTAAACGTCTGCATTTAAAGGAGGGACACGTTGAAGGTCCTCTCTCTCTCTCTCTCTGATCACCTGATTGTTCACAGGGGGATTGATCATGGATAGAGAGGCCTACTTGGGTGACCTGCTCAGGTATCATCTGTGACGTGGGAAACACTGACTATAGCAGCTGCAGGTGACGTTCTCGTCATGGTGTCATCAGTGGGCTGTGGCCGCTCACGCACCAAGGTGTAGAAGGTCAAACAAGACGGGAGGAAAGACATCCAGCTGGTCATGAAATTATACATCAAAGTTTGTGCAGGAGTCTCACTTCTCACTGATGTTAGCACAAATTAGCACAAATTTAGCACTGATTTAGCCCTGATTTAGCTCTGATGTTAGCCCTGATTTAGCTCTGATGTTAGCCCTGATTTAGCCCTGATTTAGCTCTGATGTTAGCCCTGATTTAGCTCTGATGTTAGCCTTGATTTAGCTCCGGTGTTAGCTCTGATGTTAGCCTTGATTTAGCTCCGGTGTTAGCCCTGATTTAGCCCTGATTTAGCTCTGATGTTAGCCCTGATTTAGCTCTGATGTTAGCCCTGATTTAGCCCTGATTTAGCTCTGATGTTAGCCTTGATTTAGCTCCGGTGTTAGCACTGATTTAGCCCTGATTTAGCTCTGATGTTAGCCCTGATTTAGCTCCGATGTTAGCCCTGATTTAGCTCTGATGTTAGCCTTGATTTAGCCCTGATTTAGCTCTAATGTTAGCCCTAATTTAGCTGTGATGTTAGCCCTGATTTAGCAGTGATGTTAGCCCTGATTTAGCTCTGATGTTAGCCCTGATTTAGCTGTGATGTTAGCCCTGATTTAGCCCTGATTTAGCTCTGATGTTAGCCCTGATTTAGCGGGTCATTGTACTGACTTATACCCTGGATAGTAAGACCGAGTTGTTCTGTGTTTCTTTAGTTCAGAAAAGTTTCCTTTAAACTTTAAACTGAGCTCAAACATGTCTCATTTTCCTAATATTAAAATGTATGAGATGAATATAAAGGTAGTTTTAGTTGACAGGGTTAAACACACACACTTCAGGCTGCTGGAGGAGAGACAATACGATCACGCTGCATAATAACTGATATAATAACTCTGCTTTTCATTTGCATTTTGGCCGCAGACTCTCCTCAGGTAGAGCGCTCGCTCATAAAGCAGCTCCGTCCTCTTTTATTGGTCGACAGAAAAGAGGAGCGGGTGATGAAACTCCTCAGGCGGTTTATGTTCACAGAGTCAGCTGGATTGAAAGGAAGTTTGAGATCTTCACACAGACTCAAAGGCTGACTTCATGAGAGCATTCAGTCCGTCAGACGGGGCAATAAAAGGCGGAGTTATTGCCCCTTTAAAAGCAGAGACATAAATCAGCTCACTTTACAGCACCTGTTCACTGGAGACTCTCAGATACAAATATTTCATCTGTACTGTTTCTACTTTCACCTCCAGCTCATGTAAATATCAGCTTTTACTCCTTACATTCTCTAAACATGAACCCTCAATGCTTTAAAGGGAAGTCTTATTTTCATGCTGCATCACTCTGTGTCTCCTCACCACCGTCAGCACAGATTTCAGCCGTTGTACAACGTGTGTTACTCGAGGCTGATGTCATGCGTTCGCGTATGCGAGTCAGTGTTGATTATTTTCACTCTGTTGTTCTTTGATTTGAAGTTAAATGATTTCAGTTTCTCCAGATATGAGCTGAGCTTCAGTTAGGGTGGTTTCACATTAGGAACCTGGGCCCGTATCCGAGTACACTTGGCTCGGGTACTATGCCCGAGTCCAACTGAAGAGGTGCTGAGGGCAGTGTGAAGCAGCATGCAGCACCTCAGCCTCATACTCTGTACATGTGAAGCAGCATGCAGCGCCACGGCTCAGACTTTGTACATGTGAAGCAGCATGCAGCACCACGGCTCATACTCTGTACATGTGAAGCAGCATGCAGCGCCACGGCTCATACTCTGTACATGTGAAGCAGCATGCAGCACCACGGCTCATACTCTGTACATGTGAAGCAGCATGCAGCGCCACGGCTCAGACTTTGTACATGTGAAGCAGCATGCAGCACCACGGCTCATACTCTGTACATGTGAAGCAGCATGCAGCACCACTGCTCATACTCTGTACATGTGAAGCAGCATGCAGCACCACGGCTCATACTCTGTACATGTGAAGCAGCATGCAGCACCACGGCTCATACTCTGTACATGTGAAGCAGCATGCAGCACCACGGCTCATACTCTGTACATGTGAAGCAGCATGCAGCGCCACGGCTCATACTCTGTACATGTGAAGCAGCATGCAGCACCACGGCTCATACTCTGTACATGTGAAGCAGCATGCAGCACCACTGCTCATACTCTGTACATGTGAAGCAGCATGCAGCGCCTCAGCCTCATACTCTGTACATGTGAAGCAGCATGCAGCACCACTGCTCATACTCTGTACATGTGAAGCAGCATGCAGCGCCTCAGCCTCATACTCTGTACATGTGAAGCAGCATGCAGCACCACGGCTCATACTCTGTACATGTGAAGCAGCATGCAGCGCCTCAGCCTCATACTCTGTACATGTGAAGCAGCATGCAGCGCCTCAGCCTCATACTCTGTACATGTGAAGCAGCATGCAGTAGCTCTAATGACTTTAATGACTTTAATTCCGTACAGAGCGACTCCTTTAAGCAGAATTGTGACCTAAATTCAGTGTGTGCTTTTATTTCTTTGAGAACAGCCAGCTGCACTCTGACACATCCAGATACTGAGTGTGATTATAAATCTAACGCTGCATTTCACACATCAGGTGATTCGATTCAAGATCAAATCCAGGAGAACTTGATTGTGTATGTACGAAGAAGGAGTTTCTCGTCTGTATTAAGAAAGGGAGGACTATCCCGGCCGACCCCGATCATAATGGAATAAAGATCATTTTCTGTTGCTGATCAAAGTTATTTCCCTGAAATGTTTGTAGATACACCTTCTAATTTGAGAACAAAAAAAGGTACAAAATGAGCCCCGACTCAGTGAGACACTTTTGTCTGCCTGCTACATTCATGAAGATTCATTAAATGTAAAGTAACTCATGTCGTAGCACGTTATAAATAAAAAGCCCTTCACTGGAATACATTCATGAACACAACAGCAGCTTGAATCTGTTTGTCTTTAGCCTGTATCGTTAGCGGTGTCATCGTTGTCTCATGTTTAGCAGCTTTAGCGGCTGCAGGAAGTCGTCTAACTCGAGTTATGTCTCAGGTTTGATACGAAGAAATCAATAAATCCATCTGACACCAAAAAGTCGTCTCTTTCCTCGTCCATCTTCAAGTTAGCTTCATAAGTTTGAACTTTACAAACCGATCTCAACTAGCATGTAATAAATGAGCCTCTCCAATGGAGACATTTAGCCACGGCCTACGTCGTCATGGTAACAGGTGAACACACAAACACATACTCCACATGCTAACAGTTAGCTAACAACGGGCTGTAGACGCTAGCAGAGTCAGATTTGATCTGTTATATTTCTGAACCTCGTCAGTCGGTTGTTTAGTTCCTCACATCGTCTCTGTCGACTTCTCCGCTCTCTGATTGTCAACAGATGCACGCTGTCTAAAAGGGGGAGGGGTTAACAGCACTGTGTGTTTTACGACATGCAGTAGCACTGAGAGATCTTCAGGTGGCTCCAGAGTGAACCAAACCAAACAGATCAACATACTTTAAAAACCACAAACACAGATTTTCTCCCTCTCTCTGACTGGAAACAGACCATGAGCCCCCATCTGTCTAATCTGGAGCAGCTCTTCAGTGTTCAGCAGGTGTTACACTCTTTAAATTAAACTATACAAAAGGAAACCCGACAGAGGCGTGAAGAAGAGAAGGGTGCTGATGGAGGGTGAAAAAAAAAACCCGCAGAAGAAGAAATTTTATGAGACAATCTGATGCACTTTACAGCCGAGAGAGTTTTTATGAGGAACGCTCGGCTGGGTTTCGATTTTTGTTCAAACATTCACTCATGTGTCTCGGCCTTGAAGCACCAAGCGTGAGTGATAAAATGAGACAGCAGGAGGACAGAGAGGTGCGTCCACTCACCGTTGAAGCTGACGTTGCGGATGTACTTGAGCAGTTTCTTCCCTCCGGCCAGCTCCATCTCGGGGCAGATGCCCGAGTTCTCCGGACACAGGTCCCTCTGCATGTTGTGGAGGGCGTGAGCCATGGAGTACACCGCATCGATCACAAACTGGACCTTTCCCTCCTGCTCGTACTTTGAATCAATGCCGATACGCTCCTGACCTGAGAGAGACAGACACGCAGAGATGAGCACCACTCCATATTTACAGCAGGTGACGCTCAGATTCACATATCGACTGATTCCATTTAAAGATGTCTTATGAATCTGTCAGCTGGTTCCTGAAACAAAGACACTGCATTCATTTTCAACCTGCTGTAAAGAAAAGATGTGAAATCACATGTTGGTGGCTGTTGACACCAAAGTGCACGTGCAGGAAGAAGAAAAGATTTTAGAACATTTGATACACTTTGTTAAAACGTCACATTTTGGGTTAAAACTGTTTGATGTTCCTGATATCTAGTCCTCTGAACATCAGGTACGGACTCCAGACTGTAGACCAGTTAGAGCTCATTTGCAGAGCGAGGCACACGTCAGTGAACCGTTCGTTAGCGTTTCTTTTGTTTTAATTGTAAATGTGGTTTCTGTTCACGTCCTAACTCCACTTTCACGAGGTAAGATGGATCGTGGATAACCTGAGTTATAGCGCCCCCTGTACTCTTGAGTAAAAGTTCCCAAACTTTCTTTCACAGGCTACAGGACGCCAGTTTCCCAACACGTTGCTGGAAATGAGGTGGAGACGTCATACCTGTAACACCATGTGCTCGCACTGCAGTAATCCACAGTGTCTCTTTTCTCTTTTCTTGGTTTGTGTTGTAAAAAATAAACATCACAGTCTGCTCAAATAAGTCGCAGTAATCATTAAGCAGGATACGAGTATTTATCATGTATGCAGGGAGATGAAGGACCAGGTTTCTCTGTGTGCAGGTAAACTTCAGATCCTGAAGATGACCAGAACCAGGATCAGGATCAGAACAGGGACACTCAGGTCCATGTAGACACACTAGTGTTATTTCAGATCGAAGTACTCATGATCTCCCAGAGGATGAGGGACGTCCACAGCTATCAGATCAACATCAGTGCAGTTCAAATGTTTTCTTCTGAACACTGAGATTACAGGACGTCCTCCATGACGTAGTGAAGTCTTAAAGTCGGTCAGTGTGTATCCACACACGTCACGTGTTAGTAAAGTAAGCTCCACAGCTGGCTGTTGTTGTTGTTTGTTTCTGAGCTGTTGGGTTGAATGTAAATGGTTCTCATATCAGAGCTCATTACAGAGACAACAGCCGAGCAGCGTTTCATTTAGTACTTTGGCTGACTCACAACATTAGCGTTAATTAACTGCAGCCGATAACATCAGTCAGACAAAAATGAGAAGTCAGGCACACCGAGTCGACGCGTAACTCACAGCAACCAGCCAGTTCACAACACACACACACGCACGCACGCACGCATGCACGCACACACACACACACACACACACACACACACACACACACACACACACACACACACACAAGCACGCACACGCAGACACACACACAGACACATTTTTTTGGGGTCTATTTTTTCCTTAATTTTAGAGACAGAAGTCAGAAGTCAGGGAGAGAGAGAGAGAGAGAGAGAGAGAGAGGGGAATGACATGCAGGAACGAGCCACAGGTCAGACTCGGATCGCCCTCTTGGAGGACGACAGCCTCCGTACATGGGGAGCGGGCACAAACCACTACTCCCTGCTGTGCACAAGCTTTGTTGGAAAATCGTTGAAGACGCGTCTCTTAGAAAGTGACCGCCTGCCCCAAATACAGACCGGGTCAGGGTCCAGGTTCATAGATGGAGGTAAATAAAAGCCCGGGTGTTAAGTTTTACAGATGATCACAGTGTCTAAAGTTCTGCAGTCACCTGATCATATTTGTTTTAACATCTTCATAGAGAGTTTCCATAATGAAGACGACGTAGTGCGATGATTACGCTGCATAAATATACATGATGACAGTGTGAGGATTAGATGCTAATACATTCAGACAATCACAAAGACAGCGGGGCGGACTGTATCACTGGCTGAGGAAGGCTCTCGTGATGCTTCATGACTCAGTCTGAAACATTCTGCAGAGAAACATAGAAGCAGCGAGTCTGCAGCTGCAGAGCCTCGGCTCGCAGACCAGGTGTCTCAGAGTTAGTGACCTCTTTGTGCTGCAACTTTCTACTTCACATTTACAACCATCAACATCAGGGCGGTGTGCTTAATGCACACTTCTCTTTACTTTCATCCTGAGCCGTTCACAGAGAGAGACAGAGAGAGAGAGAGAGAGAGAGAGAGAGAGAGAGAGAGAGAGAGAGAGAGAGAGAGAGAGAGAGAGAGAGAGAGAGAGAGAGAGAGAGACAGAGAGAGAGAGAGAGAGAGAGAGAGAGAGAGAGACAGAGAGAGAGAGAGAGAGAGAGAGAGAGAGACAGAGAGAGAGAGAGAGAGAGAGAGAGAGCATGATTTCAGAGAGTATCTCCTCTGTGTGTGTGTGTGTGTGTATGTGTGTGTGTGTGTGTGTGTGTGTGTGTGTGTGTGTGTGTGTGTGTGTGTGTGTGTGTGTGTGTGTGTGTGTGTGTGTGTGTGTGTGCGTCTCCTGTTGGCTGCTCTCACATAATAATGGTCAAACGGCTCATAAACAGCTGAGATTGGAGCGACTCGAGAAGCTGATGTGAGTCGTGTTTCTGTTCCCGACATGAACATCATCACTCTTTGTGAAATGCATTCAACAATAATCATTTATCGTTAACCTTCTCCTCTCACAAAGTTTGTTTAACAGCTCTTTCACAGAGAAAGTGCAATTCCAATCTTTTTAGAAACTGGGCCGTCTTCTCTTTCTTTAAATCCCCTCAAATATAGAACAGTTCTTACAGCGTGTCACTGCTCGCTCTTCACTCTGCATCTCGGCTCTGTGAACTTTAGATTCCACTTTAACAGTATAACATCTGGTGCTTTTATTCTGAAAGGGGTGAATTGAAGTGTGGCGCTTTGTTTTGAAGAGCCTTTGATGGCGGAGAGCTGAATAAAGTTTGGCCTTCGTGTGACACAAGTCAAAGCTCAACAGTTCAGTCAGGACCACTTTTTCAAAATGGACACTTTGACGCAATTATTTATATTTGGCGGTATGGCTCTGTGAGGGATCTCCCTGCCCTTCCACGTGCATACAAGGAAAGCTATAAGGCAGGAAGATAAGCAGCAAACCCCAACAGAGCAAGCATCAATGACAAGCATGACATTGATTCAAGTCAGAACAGCATTAAGGAGGAGCAGGGGAGGAGGAGGGATGTAAATACAGCATGCAGTGGGTGCAGAGAAGCATAGGCAGGCTAGAGCAGTTTAAATAAGGCGGCATGAGAACTATTTGGCCAATAGGATGCTTTCAGCAGATCAGCTGGCCATCAGCTGATGAGGCTTGCGTGAGATCAGCTGACGCGAACTCTGGCACAATAATAGAGCGTGACTCCGTGGCCTGCCTGAACTAACGCGAGGCTCCATTTCAGTTACAGATATGGAGATTTTGGGATGAAGCGCCCACAACCTTCGTTTCAGAACGCTTCTCACCAGCGCTCATTGTTGCTAGGTTACGAAAGTTAACTTCACTCAGTTTTGTTGTCGTGTCCTGTTTCTCCTCCGCCATTGTTGTTGACAAACCTGATATCAGAAGTCTTCTTGATTTTGATCGGACGGTGAGGGAGAAGTGACATTGAAGGATTAAGAAAGAAAGGAAAGAGGAACTTATTTTCAGTGCAGAGACTAATAACCGCTGACGCCAAGGGTGTTTTTCAGTCAGGATGCTGGGGATTGGTTTGTAATGAAACTGGGCGCTGCAGGAGCAGAAAAGGGCGCTTAGTAGACAAAAACCCAAAATGCACCTCCATCCTAACTTTGCAAAACAAGCTAACGTGCTCTGCTGAGTGAGGGAAGCGGGAAAATGTTCCTGTAGGACACTCCGAGCGCCATGTCGACCTCCCTCGATCCTCGTCCACGAGCAACAGAAATGACAATAAAAACGCTGCGTCACGCTGCTTCACTCTCGAGCTGTTTGGACAGTTCAAGCATGCTGGAAGGACACACAGGTGAATCTAAACACAACAAACCTGACACAGCAGTTATCAGTTTATCTTTCCATCCTGAGCCTACAGAGCTACGAGTGAAGCTGCAGGATCTGCTAATATGAAGCCGCTCTGAGTCAACGCTGATGAATTTAATCAATAAAGAAGATCAATCATGACTCCTGAAGCGGAGCACCAGTGTGCGTGTTCACGACAGCTTCACTCTGATCTCCTGCAGCCAGCCGGCCTCTCACAGTTCATCTGAGAATGATTAGAGTCACATCCAGAGAGAAGAAGAAGACGACAGAGGAGCGAGCAGGTACACGCCTCAGAGTCACACTCTGTGAGCGCTGGCGTGAAACAGCAGCTTCAGAGTAAATATATGAGTCCATTATGATCATGTGTGGATGTGAGAGCGACTGCTGGGCTTCCTGTTTCACTTCATTAACTCTCCTGTGCGTCTCTTTCTTCTTTACAGCTTTCATTTACGTTCATATTTCAGCTCCTCGCCGTCGCTCCGTCTCTCTCTCTCTCTGCGCTCCAGCTGCTGTCGCTCTCGCTTCATTGTGTCTGCCTTCTTTATATTTAACACTTCCCCTCATAGATAATAACCACAGTAAAGCTGCAGGAGTGAATGATAGAGTCGTCTTCAATAAGAGAATGCAGGTTAACAAGTGTTCAGAAGAAGCCGCACAGTGTGAATGAGATCACGGCTGAAGGAGAAACAAACGTCTGCCGTATATTCATACTGCCTCCTTTATCTTCATTCAGAACTGAACTGCAGAAAAACACATTTGATTTATTGTTAGGCGGGCTCTTTGAACTTAAAGGGATACTTCACCCATTTGCATTAAGCTTTGTATCAGTAGTAAACTTGTGTTTTTATTGAATGGTCTTGCATCCAGCCCTCATTTTCCCCTGAGACGGGAAAAATCTGTATTTTCTTTTCTGAGATGCAGCCGCAGGTGACGCAAAAATCGTCATATTGCGTCACTTGCGGCTGTTGTGGTTAGCAGGGGTGAAACTACATTGCTAGTTCCTCATGTTTTCGACCACTGAAGCTACAGACCTATCACAGATCAGTGGGCGGGGCTTCACTGCCAGAATCGAAACTTAACATCCGCCATCTTGCTTGAAGGCTATGCTACCAGGCTCTATGGAGAAATCTAATAACAACCGAGAATGTTGAAAAAAGTATGTTTCAACTTCAAACTGATATGGATGAAGGGGATTTTGAAGGTCTTGTGCTCGAATCGGATGTTCGTGGCTCTTTCTACGAGCTGCAATATCTGCCAGGCGGCTTCTGCAGACAGACAGCGGCTGTACAGGGAGCCTGAGCCGGGCTCAAGCTGGGTGTCTCTATGGATTAACCTGATATGGACCGAGAATGGCGAAAAATGTATGTTTCAACTTCAAACTGATATGACTGAAGGGGATTTTGAAGGTCTTGTGCTCGAATCGGATGTTCGTGGCTCTTTCTACGAGCCGCAATATAGCGGCGAGCTGGCAGCTGGTGCCGACAGGCAGGCTAGCTAGCCTAGCTTGCTAGGTCCGCGGCTGTGAGAGGAAGAAGGAGCCGGGGCAGACTTGTGTTGTCGGTGCTGGCACTGTTTGCCTATGGACACAGACATAGAGTCTGTTTTCTTCCAGGAATTTCCAAGATGCCAATTCCTTCTGTAAGAAATCTCTGAATCAGTTGTGGAAACGGCCGTATTATTGATGTAAATGTCCGCGAGTAATGCTGCATTCAGGTGCTGCTCGGGTGGTTTAAGTTTCCGAGTTGGGAAGTCGTTCTTCCGACTTCCCAACTTGGAGAAATCTTATAGTCAAGTTATATTTAAGCAAAAAGTTGATGTGCAATACGTGCCTGAATAAAAAGTATGTTAACAAAACACAAAACCGACTTGAGCAGGTGTTTCATGTGCATTTTACAACTCGGAATCTCATTTTTCCGATACCACATGAATGCATCTCTCCTTCAGCGGGAGTGTCCTGCGGTGCTGTGCATTCTGGGAGTTGTTGTCTTTGCCAAGAAAAGGCAAAAAGACACTTTTTGCCTTTTCTAGGTCAAGAAGGCACCAATTTCAAAATGTATTTCACATTTCTACTACATATATGACCCAATGTCACTACAGATTCATGTTTCAACGGGTGAAGTATCCCTTTAACTCGATGTCTGACTGTTAATGGCCACGCTTAGAGATCTGCACAGAAGGAAGTATGGCAGAAAAGAAAGGAGGCGAAGACATTTGACCGCAACAAACTTTCCTCAGTCAGCTCGTTAAGAAGATCGGAGCCAAGCCAACACTCATGCACTGATTTTATGAATTGACATCTACTGATTCACTCCAAACATGGGGCCCAAACATAACTGATGGAAACTAACGAAATAACCGAAACTAGAGTCAACATGACCAGATTGTTTGTAAAAAAGAAAAAGATAAGTAACCATCACTTTATTGTGTTTTGACCAAGCAGCAACCTCGGGTGTTGAAAAATGAAGCCGATGCTGAAGTGTAAAATCCTGCAGTTCCTCAGGTGTCCACTAGAGGCTGGCTGCAGAAGCACAGGAAGTCGCATACACACCCATTCAAAAAAGATTGACAGGTGGGCGCGGTGTAACGGTTTGTCAGGAGGCTTAAAACCCGCCTCAGCTCCAGCTCTCAGCCTGTCGTTAGGTTGACTGAAAGTTAGGCTGAGACAGCATTTCCAGCATGGAGACCGCCATCGATGGGACTCCAGCGCCCCCTGCAGGAACAGACGGGTGATGTCACTCAGGCCTCATCCAGTAATATTTACAGTGTTCGGTGATAACACACTAAACTAAAATCTTTAGTTCAACATCTTGACTTGATAGAACCGACGGCTTTACGCAGCTCCGTGCATGTTGTCTTCTTTATTAATGAAATGTGATGTTAACATGTGAAGTTATGGGACGGTGAGTTTTCCTCTAACCTGCTCACACACACGAGGAGCTGTTAGTTCAGCCTCACCTGGGATCTCATTACCTGATCCTGTCAGCTGTGCAGCAAACTGTATCTCTGAATAAACTACACACACTTCTAGAGTCATCACACATCCACTGAATTATGAAACAGCAACAACATAAGTTTCCCACTTTAAACTTCTCTGCTGGAATTATAAATGATCATGAATCAGACAGAAGACGTCTGCAGGAACATGAAAAACTAAAGACAGAGAAACACGGCAGAGTGACAATAGATTCAAACATTTATCTGTTGTTGTTTCAATTCTGCCCACAACTCTATAAGCTTTATTTCTGTTCACAGCTCCGTGTGTGGATCCTCTACTTGTTCAACAATCTATTTACAATTCATTTATCCAAAGCGACGAACATCAGAGAGTAAGAACAACACAAGCGAGGATCTAGAGACGAGGAAACAACGTCAGTAAGAGCAAACAAACAGCTTTGAGTCTGATCAGACACAGATGTGCTGAGAGGAAGTGACCAGAGGTGCTGACAGGAAGTGACCAGAGGCAGAGCACAGGTGCTGACAGGAAGTGACCAGATGCGCTGACAGGAAGTGACCAGAGGCAGAGCACAGGTGCTGACAGAAAGTGACCAGAGGTGCTGACAGGAAGTGACCAGAGGCAGAGCACAGGTGCTGACAGGAAGTGACCAGAGGTGCTGACAGAAAGTGACCAGAGGTGCTGACAGGAAGTGACCAGAGGCAGAGCACAGGTGCTGACAGGAAGTGACCAGATGCGCTGACAGAAAGTGACCAGAGACGCTGACAGGAAGTGACCAGAGGCAGAGCACAAGGTGTTATTGAGAGTTCTAATCAGCATTAAAACCATCCTAAATATTGTCATCATCATCATCATCATCATCTCCTGGACCTGATTATTCTCTCTGCTGGGGAGAATCGAGTGATCTTCTTCTTCAGCGTGTTTCTAAAGGGCATGTTTCACCATAACACGATCTAAATAGATTCTGCAGCTGCTGCAGAAAAAGCAGATTAGCTTGCAGACGTTCTCAGTGTAAAGTTAATCTCAGTATTTGTTTAGAGAGAGTAACTCTGACGTGAGTAAAATCCCACGAGACCGCCATGTCGGAGACGAAAAAACACTGAGCGTCAGTCGTCGTGTAAAGTGTCGTCCTCAAACTTTCAGTTAAAAGCAACAAACTGTAAACAAACTGCTGCTGTTCTATTTCTGACAACGACACACTCATCCTGTGTGTGTGCGTGTGCTGTGTTTGTGTGTGTGTGTTTGGCGGCGTTTCTGCAGACTGACGTGGCCTCTGTCGCAGCTGGAGGAACTACCAGGACGTCCTCAAATTAAACATGGCGTTTAGAGTTTTGGGAACACGGTTAAAGCTTCGAACAAAGACGGCATTGTGTGCGAGAGACAGGAGGATCTGCACGGCTCAGGGTAGCAGGTTTGTGTGCGGTAGATGTGTGAGGGTTTGTGTGTGTGGTGGAGGCACGTGTAAACGAAATGAGGTCAAACTTGAATGCAGAGCAGAGACACACAGAGGGATGGGCTTAGACTCGACGAGCTGCACCAATCGACCCACAGTTTCAGGGTTTATAACATCTTTCTGTTTGACTTCAAGAAAAGAGTGTTCAAATAATTAGAGGAGAGATGTTCAACTGATCCTGGAGAGCTGCCATGTTGGTTTTCTGGAGTGAGCACATGTGGAGGCCAGGGTGGAGCGAGGGGTTAGCTAATGTTAAGTTGATGTGGTACAGTTTGTGCTCATGTCTAATTCATTAGCCGGTGAATGAGATTTGCCTTCACTCACCTCAATCCTCTGTTAGAGAGCAGCCAGAAATAACGTGTATCAGGTAAGTTAAAAAACAGTTACTACTGTCTGTGTGTGTCTATGAGAACCACACCTGGACTGTTTGCTCGTTCACTGTTTGTCAGACATTGATTTATTTTCGGCGGCCTGTGCATAGAGTCAGGATTGTTGGCTTTTCTTGCAGAGAAGACGGCACTACTGTTACTACTGTCTGCTGTTTTCTTTGCAGGAAAGCCGACAAAAATATTGACTCCATGCACAGGCCGCCACAAGTACATCAATGTCTGACAAACAGTGAACGAGCTAACAGTTCAGGTTTGGTTCTCACAGACTCAGATTAGCAGCTAATTGTTGCTCAATTGTAAATAATTAAAGTTCTAATGTGTCTGGTTGTAAAAAGCTCAGACTTGTTGGACGGTCTGTTAGTCCAATAAAGATCACAGAGAGACAGATTATTAGTCTGATATTTACAAGAAAAAATCTCCAAAAGGCTCCAACAGCACAAACACAGCCCAGAGGTTAAAGGTTAGGGACTGAACTAGCTGAGGTGACACCTAGCAGACAGCTAGCAGCTCCCACCTGTCACTCAAAGAGGCCACACCCCCTAATTCTACATCGTTTTAATCCTTAATATAATGTTAACAGGTGATTTTTATAAACATTCAGCCCGTACAGTTGAAGAGAGAAATTAGCTCTAGAGACCCAAACTGTTTTTATACCAGACTGTAAACATGTTTATTTTAACATGGAGCTCTATGAGGACTGACTCACTGCAGGAGACAGACTCTAGTGGACACTGGAGGAACTGCAGCTGTAAAGTTGGACATTTTAACATGGGGCTCTATGGGGACTGACTCACTGCAGGAGACAGACTCTAGTGGACACTGGAGGAACTGCAGCTGTAAAGTTGGACATTTTAACATGGGGCTCTATGAGGACTAACTCACTGCAGGAGACAGACTCTAGTGGACACTGGAGGAACTGCAGCTGTAAAGTTGGACATTTTAACATGGGGCTCTATGAGGACTGACTCACTGCAGGAGACAGACTCTAGTGGACACTGGAGGAACTGCAGCTGTAAAGTTGGACATTTTAACATGGGGCTCTATGGGGACTGACTCACTGCAGGAGACAGACTCTAGTGGACACTGGAGGAACTGCAGCTGTAAAGTTGGACATTTTAACATGGGGCTCTATGGGGACTGACTCACTGCAGGAGACAGACTCTAGTGGACACTGGAGGAACTGCAGCTGTAAAGTTGGACATTTTAACATGGGGCTCTATGGGGACTGACTCACTGCAGGAGACAGACTCTAGTGGACACTGGAGGAACTGCAGCTGTAAAGTTGGACATTTTAACATGGGGCTCTATGGGGACTGACTCACTGCAGGAGACAGACTCTAGTGGACAATGGAGGAACTGCAGCTGTAAAGTTGGACATTTTAACATGGGGCTCTATGAGGACTGACTCACTGCAGGAGACAGACTCTAGTGGACACTGGAGGAACTGCAGCTGTAAATTGGACATTTTAACATGGGGCTCTATGGGGACTGACTCACTGCAGGAGACAGACTCTAGTGGACACTGGAGGAACTGCAGCTGTAAAGTTGGACATTTTAACATGGGGCTCTATGGGGACTGACTCACTGCAGGAGACAGACTCTAGTGGACACTGGAGGAACTGCAGCTGTAAAGTTGGACATTTTAACATGGGGCTCTATGGGGACTGACTCACTGAAGGAGACAGACTCTAGTGGACACTGGAGGAACTGCAGCTGTAAAGTTGGACATTTTAACATGGGGCTCTATGAGGACTGACTCACTGCAGGAGACAGACTCTAGTGGACACTGGAGGAACTGCAGCTGTAAAGTTGGACATTTTAACATGGGGCTCTATGGGGACTGACTCACTGAAGGAGACAGACTCTAGTGGACACTGGAGGAACTGCAGCTGTAAAGTTGGACATTTTAACATGGGGCTCTATGAGGACTGACTCACTGCAGGAGACAGACTCTAGTGGACACTGGAGGAACTGCAGCTGTAAAGTTGGACATTTTAACATGGAGCTCTATGAGGACTGACTCACTGAAGGAACAGACTCTAGTGGACACTGGAGGAACTGTAGCTGTAAAGTTGGACATTTTAACATGGGGCTCTATGAGGACTGACTCACTGCAGGAGACAGACTCTAGTGGCCACTAGAGGAACTGCAGTATCAGGCTGTAAACATTTCTGCTGCATTACATTTTTATTAATGTTTATCGAGAACACGTTCATTTACAAATCATTGTGTATCTCGTCTGATTCAATCAATAAAGCAGGAGAATCTGTTAAAGTCATTGTGAATATTATTCTTTGAATAACTTGTTGTGAAAGCACTGATTGAAGATTAAATCCTCGTTCTGAGAATCCAAAGATACTTTTCCCCACATTTATTTTGAACTAATGGAGCCACAGTTACCTGAATAAGAAATAAACACGATTAAGTTATGAGTCAAATAAAAAATACTCATAACTTCTTGTGGTTCCACTCAGTGAAGACAGAGCACAACACCAGCAGACTCTTTTGATTGTTCTCAGAAAAACATCAGATATTAAAGGCGGCTGTGATGGATGTGAAACAAGCTGCATTTACATTCAATTCAACCTCACGCAAACCTTCACCCTCCGTCACACAGGTGGAATGAAAACAGCCCCAAACAAACAGGAAAACAGAGGAGAAATAAACGAAGACGCAGAGCTCACGCTGTGTTTCTTGAGTTCCTTATTTGTCTTTGGTGTGCAAAGTCATAAATAAATAATGAGAGGAAATAAAAAGGAAGAAGGCAGGTTGGCTGAGGAGGAAGTGAAAAACAGGCACAGACTTGATATAAACCCTCTGTAATGATCTGAACACAGGCCGGGGAGTAGCACAGCTAGCAAGGCTGCTAATAGCATGACTGCAGGAGCCTGTTAGGACCAAAGCCACAGCTCAGACACAGAGGTTCAACTCACCAGAGCTCATTTCTGTTTAACCAGCCAGTATGATGCCAACCCTCACACATCCAAAGTCCAAATAACCCTAAAAAGCAAACACTTCTATAGAGACCATTAACTCATAAATGCGAACAACAACGCTTCACCACAGGTTGAGTCGGTCACACACGCTCTGCAGGATGTTCATATCTCCACAGACGCAGGTGAAGCACATCTGGAACTACGGGAGAGAGTGTAAAAGTGGGCGGAGCCACAGTCCTGCTGACGGTTTAATCCAGGAGTCAAAGCTTTCTGTTAGTTACCCTCCACCGTCTTCACCCAGGAGTCAAAGCTTTCTGTGAGTCATCCTCCACCGTCTTCATCCAGGAGTCAAAGCTTTCTGTGAGTCACCCTCCACCGTCTTCATCCAGGAGTCAAAGCTTTCTGTGAGTCACCCCTCCACCATCTTCACCCAGGAGTCAAAGCTTTCTGTGAGTCACCCCTTACCGTCTTCACCCAGGAGTCAAAGCTTTCTGTGAGTCACCCTCCACCGTCTTCACCCAGGAGTCAAAGCTTTCTGTGAGTCGCCCTCCACCGTCTTCATCCAGGAGTCAAAGCTTTCTGTGAGTCACCCTCCACCGTCTTCATCCAGGAGTCAAAGCTTTCCGTGAGTCACCCTCCACCGTCTTCACCCAGGAGTCAAAGCTTTCTGTGAGTCGTCCTCCACCGTCTTCACCCAGGAGTCAAAGCTTTCTGTGAGTCGTCCTCCACCGTCTTCATCCAGGAGTCAAAGCTTTCTGTGAGTCACCCTCCACCGTCTTCACCCAGGAGTCAAAGCTTTCTGTGAGTCACCCTCCACCGTCTTCACCCAGGAGTCAAAGCTTTCTGTGAGTCACCCTCCACCGTCTTCACCCAGAAGTCAAAGCTTTCTGTGAGTCACCCTCCACCGTCTTCACCCAGGAGTCAAAGCTTTCTGTGAGTCGTCCTCCACCGTCTTCACCCAGGAGTCAAAGCTTTCTGTGAGTCGCCCTCCACCGTCTTCACCCAGGAGTCAAAGCTTTCTGTGAGTCGCCCTCCACCGTCTTCACCCAGGAGTCAAAGCTTTCTGTGAGTCACCCTCCACCGTCTTCACCCAGGAGTCAAAGCTTTCTGTGTCGCCCTCCACCATCTTCACCCAGGAGTCAAAGCTTTCTGTGAGTCACCCCTCACCGTCTTCACCCAGGAGTCAAAGCTTTCTGTGAGTCACCCTCCACCGTCTTCACCCAGGAGTCAAAGCTTTCTGTGAGTCGCCCTCAACCGTCTTCATCCAGGAGTCAAAGCTTTCTGTGAGTCACCCTCCAACGTCTTCATCCAGGAGTCAAAGCTTTCCGTGAGTCACCCTCCACCGTCTTCACCCAGGAGTCAAAGCTTTCTGTGAGTCACCCTCCACCGTCTTCACCCAGGAGTCAAAGCTTTCTGTGAGTCGTCCTCCACCGTCTTCACCCAGGAGTCAAAGCTTTCTGTGAGTCGTCCTCCACCGTCTTCATCCAGGAGTCAAAGCTTTCTGTGAGTCACCCTCCACCGTCTTCACCCAAGAGTCAAAGCTTTCTGTGAGTCACCCTCCACCGTCTTCACCCAGCAGTCAAAGCTTTCTGTGAGTCACCCTCCACCGTCTTCACCCAGGAGTCAAAACTTTCTGTGAGTCACCCTCCACCGTCTTCACCCAGGAGTCAAAGCTTTCTGTGAGTCGTCCTCCACCGTCTTCACCCAGGAGTCAAAGCTTTCTGTGAGTCACCCTCCACCGTCTTCACCCAGGAGTCAAAGCTTTCTGTGGCGCCCTACACCGTCTTCACCCAGGAGTCAAAACTTTCTGTGAATCACCCCTTACCATCTTCACCCAGGAGTCAAATCTTTCTGTGAGTCATCCTCCACCGTCTTCACCCAGGAGTCAAAGCTTTCTGTGAGTCACCCTCAACCGTCTTCACCCAGGAGTCAAAGCTTTCTGTGGCGCCCTACACCGTCTTCACCCAGGAGTCAAAGCTTTCTGTGAGTCATCCTCCACCGTCTTCACCCAGGAGTCAAAACTTTCTGTTAGTCACCCTCCACCGTCTTCACCCAGGAGTCAAAGCTTTCTGTGAGTCGTCCTCCACCGTCTTCATCCAGGAGTCAAAGCTTTCTGTGAGTCACCCTCCACCGTCTTCACCCAGGAGTCAAAGCTTTCTGTGAGTCACCCTCCACCGTCTTCACCCAGGAGTCAAAGCTTTCTGTGAGTCACCCTCCACCGTCTTCACCCAGGAGTCAAAGCTTTCTGTGAGTCACCCTCCACCGTCTTCACCCAGGAGTCAAAGCTTTCTGTGAGTCATCCTCCACCGTCTTCACCCAGGAGTCAAAGCTTTCTGTGAGTCACCCTCCACCGTCTTCATCCAGGAGTCAAAGCTTTCTGTGAGTCGTCCTCCACCATCTTCACCCAGGAGTCAAAACTTTCTGTGAGTCACCCCTTACCGTCTTCACCCAGGAGTCAAAGCTTTCTGTGAGTCATCCTCCACCGTCTTCACCCAGGAGTCAAAGCTTTCTGTGAGTCACCCTCCACCGTCTTCACCCAGGAGTCAAAGCTTTCTGTGGCGCCCTACACCGTCTTCACCCAGGAGTCAAAACTTTCTGTGAGTCACCCCTTACCGTCTTCACCCAGGAGTCAAAGCTTTCTGTGAGTCACCCTCCACCGTCTTCACCCAGGAGTCAAAGCTTTCTGTGAGTCGTCCTCCACCGTCTTCACCCAGGAGTCAAAGCTTTCTGTGAGTCGTCCTCCACCGTCTTCACCCAGGAGTCAAAGCTTTCTGTGAGTCGTCCTCCACCATCTTCACCCAGGAGTCAAAGCTTTCTGTGAGTCGTCCTCCACCGTCTTCACCCAGGAGTCAAAGCTTTCTGTGAGTCGTCCTCCACCGTCTTCACCCAGGAGTCAAAGCTTTCTGTGTCGCCCTCCACCATCTTCACCCAGGAGTCAAAGCTTTCTGTGAGTCACCCTCCACCGTCTTCATCCAGGAGTCAAAGCTTTCTGTGAGTCACCCTCCACTGTCTTCATCCAGGACTCAAAGCTTTCTCAGACTCTGCTGTAGCTGCGTCTCATTTCTTTGTCGTAGTTTTTGTCATATTCCACCAATAAGAGCATCCTGGTAGAGTGAGTCTTCGTTTTGTGGCAGTGGGGCGTAACCTATAGGCAAAGAGGATGGTGACAGGTTGGCCTTGACCCCACGTGTGCTGTTTGATTGACAGCTCAAACAGGCCATGGTTATAGCCTTCTCTTTAATTCTGCACAGTCATTGGATAAAAGACTGGTTTAAGAAAGGAGACTGTCCTGCACTCTGTAAAATTAGAGCCAATCAGATGCAGGATTGTCTTAATTTGTGGGACGCAGAACAATTGAAAAAATATTTTACTGTAGACGTCCAACATGGTAGAGCCAGACTAATTACTGAAGTCAAGGTGGAGACATCCAATCTTCATACAGTCTATGATTACAGCTCCACACTGCTGCAGGATGAAGACTTTAAACTGACCTGAATGATTCCCTGTGAGCTGGATGTGAGTTTCTAAAAACCTCCACCCTGATGCAGTGTCTTCACTGTCCTCTAAACATTCAGCTCACAGACACAGTCTGGATGACGAGCAGAAGCAGATGTTCTGTTCCCTCTTCCCCACGGTGTGTCTTTACTCTCCGCTCCGTGTTTTCCTTAATAACAGGCCGGCCATCTGCTGTGGAAAACCTCTGCTCTGACCTCAGCCTGCTGCTCTGTTCACCGTTGTTTTATTCAAACAGACTGTTATAGACCAGTTATTACTGCTGCCATGTGTTAGCAGCTTGGACGACTTCCTATTTCTCTTTAGGGAAGCCTCAGGGGGCGGACTATACTCTCTAACCTGTCTCCGTGTCCCCGCCTGGGGCCGAGGGACCCCGAACTTGATGTTATCAGTTAAACTGGAGTCCCTCAGTCCCTGTCTCTTTTCTCTGAGCTGCTCCTATCTCTCTCTTGAACTCACACCAAACACGACGTCCACCCGACCCCGTCAGCATCCTTTTATCTCAGCTCCAAAGCAGAGTCGCTGCTCCACACGGCCCCCAGCCTCCCCCTGTTCCTCATCCCTGTGCCCATCCTCACACACTGACTGCAGACTCTCTCCCACCACAGGAACTAAACCACCTGGAAGATCAAGACGGGGGGGGACTTCTGATGTCAAGCTTTGTAAACTACAATGACGGAGAAGAGACTTCTCGTCTTTTCGAGGGAACAGTTCCAGGTGTCGAGCTGCTGATGTCAGGACATGATTCTCTTCCATTGCTTTCATGTTTTCTTGGTGATATTTCCCTGAATAAAGTAAAACATTAAGCATACGAAGCTAAAACACACCTAACGGTCACTACTGAGGGAAGCTGAGGGTAGATTTGTTACCTAGCAACAATGAGCGCCTGTGAGAAGCGTTCTGAGACCGAGGTCATGGGCGCTGGCAGCACAAAAAGTGCCATCAAACACAGGTTCCTCCTCCCATGCCGGGGTTCAGATCCATACGTCGAACAGCATAAATGTGCAGAGGAAAGCCAAGAAGAAAACAAGAGGAAGGTACCAACATGGAGCCTGTTAGAGTGAGCACCAGACGAGGAGACACGGGACATGTCAGCTGAAGGACTTCAAAATACTGAAGTGCTGGGATGGAAGGAAAAAGCACAATGGCGACTGTAGATCGTTTGGTTTGTGACGTAATGGCTCCATCAGAAGAAGGTCCAATAATGAGAAGCTGAATGGGGCCAAATCTACACGCCTGGTGTAGAGGAGGCGGACATACTCCTGTCAATAAATGGACTTCTCCGGTGCTTATACTGGGACAAGGACAGCCGTCACATTAAATGTTCTAATAACCGTCAAACCTGGTTGTTACTGTGTGTCTGCAGCGACAGTTTCCCCCTCCTTGAGTCTCACCATACTCCCACATCACAGACAGATTAATTCACAGGAGAATCTGTGGCTGCAGGTGGAGCTGTAGGTATGTCGCCCCCTGTGGAGCACCCCTCCTCTCCCCGCAGTGCATGCTGGGATAATCTGCAGCCCTCTGCGACCCTGAGCAGGATGAGAGGGTGGACGTGCAGAACCTTGAAGTCACAGTCCACGAGCTTTACAAGCGTTTCATAACATAAAGATGACAGGCGTAACAAAGGTGTTATAAATGTATGTGTTTTATGTGTGTGCGTGGGCGTGTCGTGATCTCCTCCAGAGCATCGATCAGCTGTTTTTAAAGCTGCTGCAGGCCGAGGCCGCTCCACCAGCAGCCATCAGTCACACTCGGCTGGCTTTATGTTGTTTGGATGCAGCTGTGTTATCCATTAGAGAAGATAAAGGTAATTATGTTTGTCAGTGGGATGATATTGTTCTGCACCATTGTTTTGATCGTCGCTCATTTCACACCCAAAGTATTTATTTGTTTAGGAATATTGTACAGAACATGATTCGTCAGATAACAGCTTGGCTCTTCTTCCTGTAGCTCTCTGAAAAATTAAGGAACGCAACAACTCTCAATTATTGAACCGTTTGGTACGGCGTCCACGGTTCAATACGGGCTTGTACATTTTTATGGTTTTTGCATACAGCGAGCTTCCATTCATTGTATTTCTCTTTGAATTGGCTCTGTGTGTGCGTGTGCCTGTGAGTCTATGCACTGGGATGAGGAGACCCCTGCCCGAGTTAATATCCAATCACTATGCGCTAAAGTTTTTGGAAGCTGACAACACTGGTGTCAGATTACTTTAACATGGCGAGCACTGAGGAGAGACTGCAGAGTGAGGAAACACCGGCTTCTTACAATCCGTGGTGTGCGGCCGTTTTGGTTTTAGTGCGGAGTTTAATGACGAGGAAGAGAAACTGATACCGAGTTTCTCTGCTTTATACTCTTTAGCGCCTCATGTCTGTATTCTGTTCTCTACTGTCGTGGAAACGTCCTGGAAAACAGACACAGACCAGTCAGAGGACAGCTGCAGACACAGTCACCAGCACACATGGACGGAGGCCCAGAAGGGACGATGGAGCAGCTTCACTTTAGGAGAAGTCTGTATTTTATTTTGAAGGAGAAAGCTGCTGACTCTACCTTTAAAGAGTTCTCCCTCTAAAGACACGGCAGGTGATAACATCAGGTGTAGGGTCCAAAGCATCACGGCACCCTCGTGCCTGTTTGACGTGACGGCTCATTTTTGTTGTTGCAAAGTTAAAATTCTCAAAGTCGAATGGTTCTGATGATGTTTTTTTTACTCCTGTGATTATTTTAATATTGAGTACCTGCCGCCTCCGTCCAATACTAATGTTCTTTATATTGACTTCCTTCATTCTGCGTCTCTCTTCGTCTCCTCTGTGAATACTGATTCAGACGACAGCAGCATCAGAGTCACTGACAGTCACAAAATGTCACGAGGACGCTAAAAAACAAAACTACAGAAGCTGAAAAAGGCCAAAAAAGTGATCGAAAAGAGCAAAAACAACCTTAAAGACTAAGACAACAAAAGAAGTGAAATATTGACGGCAAAGGGACTCGATTATAAAGAGGCGCTAAACTGACAACAAAAAATAACAAATTAAAAAAACTGTAAAAGAACAAAAATAAACCAGAATGATGAGAAGAAGCTTCAAACTTTTAAGGGGCCAAAATCTTCTCAAATCAAACGACAATAAAGACGCGAAAAAGACCAAACAACGTAAAAACAAATCGACCAATCACAGCAAAGAGAACACACGGTGAACAAAAGACCATCCATTTATCATCTTTACTGTTTTTCTCTTCGGGGTTGAGGGGGACTGGAGCCAATCCCAGCTGTCAGTCGACGAGAGGCGGGGACTGGTCACCAGCCAATCACAGGGCTGACATATAGAGACAGACAACTAGACACACCCACGGACAATTGAGAGTCACCAGTGAACCTAACCAGCATGTCTTTGGACTGTGGGAGGAAGCCGGAGTACCCGGAGAGAACCCACGCATGCACGGAGAGAACATGCAAACTCCACACAGAGAGGCTCCTGTCAGACGGGGATTCAAACCAGGAACCTCCTCGCTGTGAGGCGACAGAGCTAACCACTGCACTAACCCTAAATAATTCCTTATTAAAAAGACGGGACAGTGAGATCTTCAGTCGTGTGGATCAATAATCTAAACTGAACAGGATCATTAGTGTTCAGGCGCCGTTCTCACTAATCGCTACCAGTTATTGATCGGAGGTCACACGCAGACTTATGAGTTTCTGTTTCACTTCTGCAAACTCAGCGATGTCCTCCGACAGCCTGCAGGAGAGAAGAGCCCGAGTGTGCAGAAGTCAGCACGCCATGATGATGATGTTCATCAGCACGCCATGATGTCAGCTCGCTGTGGGAGAATCTCTTCAGACTTGGAGAGGACTTCAGAGTGACAGAGATGAATGTACCCCTGTTAGTGTGTCTTTAAAGCCTCTGCTCGATCTTAAAGAGTGCTTATGATATTCTCCTTCCAGAACCTTCTTATCACGATAAAGCTAACAAGTGTGCGGACGTGTGTAGGCGTGTATTCAGTCGTGCATGAACACCTGTACCTGTGCACTTCCTGCTGCTCTCGTCCTTCTTGGAGGAGCTCATCAGTTTGCAGTTGAAGTTCTCCTCCCAGTACTCAGCAAACCAAACGTTCCTGCGGTTGTTCTCCAGAGTCCTCGATGTGAAGTACGCATCGAACCCTGAAAGACAAACGACACACAGGTGAGACAAACAGAAAGAGACCTGTTCAGGATGTAAACAACGATGACCTGTTCAGGATGTAAACAACGATGACCTGTTCAGGATGTAAACAATGATGACCTGTTCAGGATGTAAACAATGATGACCTGTTCAGGATGTAAACAACGATGACCTGTTCAGGATGTAAACAACGATGACCTGTTCAGGATGTAAACAATGATGACCTGTTCAGGATGTAAACAATGATGACCTGTTCAGGATGTAAACAATGATGACCTGTTCAGGATGTAAACAACGATGACCTGTTCAGGATGTAAAAAACGATGACCTGTTCAGGATGTAAAAAACGATGACCTGTTCAGGATGTAAACAATGATGACCTGTTCAGGATGTAAACAACGATGACCTGTTCAGGATGTAAACAACGATGACCTGTTCAGGATGTAAACAATGATGACCTGTTCAGGATGTAAACAATGATGACCTGTTCAGGATGTAAACAACGATGACCTGTTCAGGATGTAAACAACGATGACCTCTTCAGGATGTAAACAACGATGACCTGTTCAGGATGTAAACAACGATGACCTGTTCAGGATGTAAACAACGATGACCTGTTCAGGATGTAAACAACGATGACCTGTTCAGGATGTAAACAACGATGACCTGTTCAGGATGTAAACAACGATGACCTGTTCAGGATGTAAACAATGATGACCTGTTCAGGATGTAAACAATGATGACCTGTTCAGGATGTAAACAATGATGACCTGTTCAGGATGTAAACAATGATGACCTGAGGTCTGTACTACGAAGCAGGATTTGGGGTTAGCGAGGTCACTTCAGGGTTAACCCTGGGTTTTCAGTCCTACGAGGGTCGTTCACTTCTTACCTGGTTATATCGCCACGGTAACTTACGCTGCACGCCTAACCTGCTCCGGTGCAGGTTATGTTGGAGATAAGAGATCAACCTGTGAAAATCTCCGCCCACTGACCAATCAGATCTTTTGATCGTGGAGCTCCCGGAGCTGATCGAGAGAGGGGGGAGGACACTTCATGTGTCCCGTATGATTTTACATTATAGTCCGTTAAGTTAATGATTATTTTTCACTGATATACACTATATCGTCCTTCATCCTTCCTAGTTGTGTTTTTAAGATGCACAATTACGAATAGCTTCTTATAGCCTATCTTTGAATTATATCTTAATATTAATTTGTTAATGTCTCCATGCCGCTCTGTTTGTGATCGTCAGAGCTGCAGCTTCTCAAACTGTTCTACTCTCCACATGAAAGAGTCAGAGCAACACATTCAGTTCAGAGAAGAAACAGGAGTTATTATGGTCAGTTCGAAGGTCAACTAACGATGGAACAAATATAATAAGTCGCAGTTTGGACGTTAATACTCGCCGTTTTTTCTTTTTTATGCCATTTGTTGCTGCAGCTTTGTAACTTTAGTCTTTGGGAGCCTGTTTGTCTTAAACGTATTTATATTAATAATATAGTTTGATCAGAGTTTGTAGATATGACGATCTGCTGACGGCAGACTCAGTTATGATTGTGATAGGTTAAATGAAGATAACTCCGCCCTTTTATGTGAACGCGCTCTTGGTAACTCTGGGTTTACTTATCAGGTTGATAACCAGCTTCGTAGGACTGTTAAGCACGACCT
>CM036538.1:718668-723668 GCA_020745685.1 Tautogolabrus adspersus | reverse complement strand
GACGCCTCCTCCCGCCCCGGGGAAAATATTTAATCTGAGGGCATCTCAGAGCCGACAGCTCTCCTCGCTGCACGGACTTTTTCTCTGCTCAACAAACCGAGTGTGTTCCAAACAGAGCTGCCTCCAGAGCTTCTCTAAACCACGTTTAGTAACTGAGTTAAGGACTTAATCATATTTAATTCTGCTCTAAAGTTGGGCAGTGTTAATATGGAGGTCTGTGGGGGTTCGATCCCTTTTGGTACTCTCACGTTGGCTTCATTTTCAGTTCACCAGCTCTGCATCTGTCATATATACACCAGGACCTTTCCAGAACAGCTCTGCAGGATTATCTTCTTACAGTATTTCCCCGTTTAAAGGTCACATATCCTCCTCCTCCTCTTCAGTGTAAATAAGTCTCAGAGCTCCTCTAAACATGTGTGTGAAGTGTCTTGTTCTAAATCCACTCTGATCCTGTATTTGATCATGCCTATAAACCCCTCTATTTCAGCCCTGCTCAGAACAGGCTGTTTCTGTGTCTGTAGCTTTAAATGTAAATGAGCTGTGTCTGACCACGCCCCTCTCTGGAAGGGCTTGGGTGGCTCGGGCTTTCTCGCTCCATGCCCTATTGTTTACGGTGAGAAGGCAGACTCAGAGGGCAGAACAAACACCTAGCTGTGGGAGTGTCACCCACCTGGGGGAGGGGTTACTGCCCTTTGTGATGTCATGAAGGGAAAATCTCCAAACGGCCTGTTTGAGCACACATTTTCTGAAAAGTGGAGCAGGCAGAAGACGGAGAGGATGGACTTTTCTCATCATTGGGGGGGTTTGTAGACAGACTAGAGACACATGTTAGAGTTAGAGGTTATGGGACCTTTAAATGAAGCTTCACGCAGCACAAAGACAGCTTTGATGCACAATGTAGGGCAGCCATGATGGTTCTTGACTGACAGGGTTTTCAGCCTCAGAGAGCAGGGAGGGACAGCTGTGCTGCCGCCGTCTATTTAAAGATTTCTCTTTTTGAAATCATAAATTATGAATGTCAGCAGACAAATCTCAGCTGGTGTTCCTCTCACTGATTTAGTATGAAACATGCCAGGAAGGCTTCAGCTTCAAACTCTCTTACAGCAGGAGGATCCATAACGAGACCGTTTCAATGACTCTCTCTCCTAAATTTACACTTTAACATTCAAAGCCGCCCGTATGCATTCAGCCTCTTCTCTGAGCTCTGCAGAGAACAAATGAAGAGACATTAAACTGCGTCTGACTGAAGGGCACATGATTCCTGTGGCATCTCCACGCAGCCCGAAAGGAAACTGAATTAGAAACGTCCTTGTAATTACTCTCTGGAAAGGAGCATTAGTGCAACAGCATGCAGTGCATTCTGGGGGAAAAGAGGGGATTCAACAATAATTGCATCTGGATGTAACCTGAAGGGCGAACACGGTGTTTGATCTTAATTTATATGAACCCCTGATGGGACTTAGCCTACTTTACGGAGCACATAAAGTCAGATCTTCAGTCCTGAGGAGAAGAGAATAACCCCCCCCCATTGTTCATTAAAACACAAACTGCACTGTTTAAGTTTCCCCACAGCTTGTCGAGAGGCTTCATATCCATGAAAACATCATTAAAAGTCACGTACGATAAGATATTACATTTATAAATATGTAAATCCAGCATTTACTCGTGTGTTAGTGTTAGCAAGTGTTCCAGCTGTTAGAAAGTATATTTAAAGAGGACCTTTGGTGGCGTGCATGTTGTGACGTTTTTCCAGGCAGAAAAGCGCTGCACGTCCGTCCTGTTTCTAAGACGACAGTCTGTTGACCACGCCCGCTGTAGGACCGACACTGCTCCGTTACTTTTTACTGCATGTTTTATATGTGAGATCGTTTATTTCCCGATCAGACACGGAGCGAGGAGGATGGGAATATCGTACATTTGGCTGCACAAAGGCGGAGCGTTCTGAAAAAGGACGCTGGGTGCTGCGCCTTTTCTCCAAGCGACCGTCTGCAGCTGTAAACGCTCTCTTCTCATTGGAAACAATTGAAAGCTGGCTTAAAAAAAAAAAAGCCAAGTGGACACGAGGTCTAACTTTGTAATACAGAACAATCCTGCACCGAAACAGAGAAAAGGGAGACGGGAGGAGTTAGAGACTCCTAAAGAGCAATATTCTGGCTTCACTTCTGTCCAAAAGGAGCAGGTAGAGACCCGTCGTCCATCTGTATATACAGTCAGTGTGTGCTGGATTGTTCTGTGCTGGGGAGGAGTCGTTCTTCTCTCCGCAGTTTGTTCCTGCAGTTTGTGTTCACTGACAAATGTCGAGTGTTTTCTGGGTCAGGGGTTCGGGTGACGCTGTGATGTAAAGAGTGCCAGGCTGTTGTGACACGTTGAATCCCCACCGTGTCAGAGACAGCAGCGTGAGGCGTTCAGGGTCACAGACAGAGTCTAACGCTGTTTGTGACAACAGAGTCACAGCTATTCTGGTTTGTTTTCCAGTTTACGCTCACAGAAATCTCACGAGGTGTTTGTGTCAGGACCTGGAGGCTTCATGCAGCGATATGTACTTAAAACGTAAACGGTTTGAGGTTGATTTTAAAGTTCTCCTGAGCTTTCTTTGCCCCTGTTTTTTTTTGCTTTCGTTTTGAGTTGTGTATGTAATGAGTGTGATTTAATAATTGGATATTTAGGCCTGATATCTGATGGTTCCACAGATGATGTTGCCAGATGTTCCTGTGGTGTGACGCGTGTTAGGAGGGATTTAACCCTCTGTGTGTGCTCGGACGACCATTAGTGATGGTACTGCAAAAACACCACGTCATTGCAGAGTGTAATACCAGTGACATATTGAAACCAGTTTAGCGCCCACCAGTAGGTGAGGGGGATTGAAGAAAAACAAACACCAGTTATAACGAGGAGCGTGTAAAGTTTCAAACTCCTCCTTGATAAAAGCCTGAGGTATAAGCTCTCAGTCATGTCGTGTCCTTCCTGCGTGCTGCTGGTTGTGTCACTGAGTCACCTCAAACCTCCGAGAGTCACTTTGTCAGAGATCAGCGATTCTGCGACTTCTTCTCTCACTCGTAAATGTCAGAGTGACGGCAGGAGGTGACATGATGAGACGATGACACAATCTTAACAAGCAGAACGTTTCAGGAAGGATCATTAAAAACAAACCACACACTGGATACTGGAGTTAGTCGAACTGGTGAGCCTGTCTCCCTCACGCCAACTCGTTACATCTGCTCAGGTTGTTATTCTAAGTGTGTGACATCATCACAGAAAGGATCCCTGCAGAGAGAGACCTTTTAGTTTTTAACCTCAAGCTGCTGTTATATCATCTCTACAAACACACCACACTGCATTCATAAAATCAGATTTTACTAAGAGATCAGTGGTGAGGCCCCGTGTCCACCTAGCGTTATTTTCTGAGCGCCAGCGTCTTTTTTCAATCGGTTACAATGAGTAGAGAGCGTTTGCAGAAGCAGAAAAAGGACAGCGCCCAGCATCTTTTTTCCGAGCACTCCGCCTTCTTTGTGAGGCCGATCGGAGCGTTGACGTCACGATCGTGTCTTGTACCCACATCCTCCTCGCTCCGTGTCTGATCAGGAAATAAACGATGTCAGATATAAAACATGCAGTAAAAAGTGACGGAGCAGTGTCGGCCATACAGCACCCGTTGACAACAGAATGTGGTCATAGAGACAGGACGGATGTGCTGCGCTTCTCTTCTCAGCGCACAAACTTCAGCGTCATGCAAACGCTCCCGAGCGCACAGCCAGCTCCTGCATTCTGACAGCCAGTCTGTGACCAGACTAACGTTCTGGTCACTTAGCAACTTGCACCATTGCTTTGTACCTGTGTGCATTTCTCCCCTTCGGCGAGCGCAGAGCACAACACATCCTATCTGAAAGACCATTTACTGAGCTACGCCCGCCTTACTTAGTTTGTGTTTTGTGGATTATTACGTTTTCAATGACAGTTACCTTGAGCTGCAGTAAAGACGTTACATGCAGGATTACCATCATTTCTCAGATCTGTGTGTGTGTGTGTGTGTGTGTGTGTGTGTGTGTGTGTGTGTGTGTGTGTGTGTGTGTGTGTGTGTGTTGCTGCCACTCTGACCCTGTGATTGCAACATGTAATCATGAGTAATTCAGCACGCCTCGTTACCTCACACGTCAGGTAATTGCAGCTCGCACATAATGAAGATCCCTCCGAGGAGACGCAGGAGGAGTTTCCTCTCAACTCTGCTGCTCACATATTGATTGAACAATTTAAATCTCTCACACACACACACACACACACACACACACACACACACACACACACACACACACACACACACACACACACACACACACACACACATCATCCTGTAAAACATATCCTCTGACTTTTAACGACGCCATTAGTCGCCGTCCCTCTCCTCCTCTTGGCTCGTGTCCCTAACCTCTCTCTCTCTTTCCCCCTCTGCTGTCAGGAGGCTCTTCAGACTTTTAATTGGCCCTCAAACATCAACAAACAGCAACAAACAACAACAAATCCGACTGTAAAGTTTTGCGACTCAATAGAGCATTGACGTTTTGAGTGAAACTCAGCAAAGTCATGCATTTTCTGTCACACATCTGACACAAAGCCGAGAGGCGTTCAGGCTGGAGGGAACAAACTTACGCCATGTTTATATATGGTGACTTGGCATAGGTTGCCATATTTGTTGACAGCAGGTTCATGAATGTGAAACCTGACATGCTAGTCTCTGTAGCATCAGACTGTGATATCATTGTTCACATCCTCATGACTTTTTGTTAGTGGCGTTCTGACTCGAGCTGGTGACCTTCTAACATATTTCTCTCTCCCTGTCTCTCCTTTTTTTCACTGCTGTAGCTAATGAAGTTAAACAGCTTCAGATTTCAGAAGGCAGAGCTCGCTTTCACACAGACGAGGAGTCCTTGTGAGCGGAGGTCATCGCCGGGCCGCAGTGCTGCTTGCCGGCCGTGAGGCGGCCGAGCTACAATCGGTTGTGACGT
>CM036538.1:698668-716168 GCA_020745685.1 Tautogolabrus adspersus | reverse complement strand
TCAGGACCAGGTCCAAGTCTCATGAACTGTTAGCTAGGATCAGGACCAGGTCCAAGTCTCATGAACTGTTAGCTAGGATCAGGACCAGGTCCAAGTCTCATGAACTGTTAGCTAGGATCAGGACCAGGATTTCTCTGATCTGTCTGACTGCAGTGCTATGAATGCAAGATAAACAGATTTGACTGATTCAATGGGTAGACAGACAGACAGACAGACAGACAGACAGACAGACAGACAGACAGACAGACAGACAGACAGACAGACAGACACACAGACACACAGACAGACAGACAGACAGACAGACAGACAGACAGACAGACAGACAGACAGACAGACACACAGACAGACAGACAGACAGACGCGTGAGAGGTCACCGCTGAAGTCTGAGCCAAGCTGCAGCCCTAATGGACGAAATTAAAAATCTTTGCCAGCGGCTCAAAGAGACGCCAGAGCTGCTGCCGGGGCCAAGCAGCAAACAAGAGGACAAAAGTCAATCAGTGCGTCGTGTTTCTCCGCCTGAGGAGAGGAGAGAAAGTTGCTTAACGCCCTCAGTGGAGAGAGACTAATCCCCCCTTTGAAAAGAAAGAGAGCCAAAGTTTGTGAGGTGTTGGCAGACGAGCGCAGAGACAGGTGATTAAAGATTTATTGGAATGAAGTTACAAGCTTCACCTGCAGCTTTCTGAATTCATGGAAAACTACTGAACACAATGAAGTGTTATAAATCATCTCCCAAAGTTTGCTGATCAAACCTATGACAGGTGTCTAGAGCAGCTTGACAAACACCTGGATGTATGATTCATGAGCATCAATATTATTCATATTAAACTGAAAACAATCAGCTACTGTGATTTCCTTATTCACTAAATTCAGCTGCGCGTCCCGAGATGCACTATGCATATAACCACTAGGAGCAGTGTAGGGCTGTTTGTTGATTATACCGGATGTGACAACATCGGTGGTTCAAAAGCAATATATTGATTTGAGCCTTAAAGGTCCCATATTCAGCTTGTTCTGGTTTTATATGCTCTTTAGTGTGTTCTCCAGGTGTCTTGTGCATGTTTAGGAACATCTATGTGCAAAAATTCAAAGTCCGCGGAAACGCGGCTTCTCCTACCTCCTCCTGTTAGCAGTAGCAGTAGCTGCATGTAACGCTCGGTTCTAGCCCCCCTTCGTTGAAATTTGCCAGTGTGACATCACACTGTGATGATGCCACTGATCCAAGCCCATTGGCTCAAAGCTCATGCTGCACATTAGCTGAATTCCAAATATGGTAAAAGGGGCGTAACATTTCCGAGAATTGTCCGAACGACTGACCAATTACAACAGAGCAGATCGGCCAACCAATCAGGTCAGACTTGGCACACGTGGGGACCCTGATGTGGGCACTTCAGAGCGTTGCAAACACAGGCAGATGAGACGGGCTGCATCGATCGGCAGTACATGAAAACAGACACTTTATTCGAACATTAGCGATTGTGAACGTACTTTAGTAGGCACATACATTAGATATATGAACCCCAAAAAGGGCAAAATATGGGATCTTTAATGTGACGGGCTGCCACACAGCATTCACCTGGAATGACACAATACTGCAGCTACACACATGACGACACAAACAAAGACACTCACAGGAGGACACACACACAGGACGACACACAGGAGGACACACACACAGGACGACACACACACAGGAGGACACAAAGGAGGACACACACACACACACACACACACACACACACACACACACACACACACAGGACGACACACACACAGGAGGACACACAGGAGGACATACACACAAGAGGACACACACAGGAGGACACACACAGGAGGACACACAAACAGGAGGACACACACAGGAGGACACACACTGGAGGACACACACAGGAGGACACACACAGGAGGACACACACAGGAGGACACACAAACAGGAGGACACACACAGGAGGACACACACAGGAGGACACACACAGGAGGACACACACAGGAGGACACACACAGGAGGACACACACAGGAGGACACACACAGGAGGACACACACAGGAGGACACACACAGGAGGACACACAAACAGGAGGACACACAAACAGGAGGACACACAAACAGGAGGACACACACAGGAGGACACACACTGACTTAATGTTAGTAGTTAAAGCCGATATGAATAGTGGACAAAGAGTTAATAACTGGTGTTCATTTGTATGTGTGCACACAAAGGTCATGCCACCCCTGCACAGGTCCGGACTCTGTGGGCCGTCACAGTCAAAACATCTGGATCCAGGCGTGTGTGAGGCCTCGCTGTAAAACAGCATCAGGCTTCTTTCAGCTCCAGCAGGACGAGAGGGCGCGCTGCATCTTGAACATCCTGAATAATGTCTCATAATAAAACATGGTGTCTGTTCGGGGTTAAAGCTGCTGTTCATTGAGAGTTGGGTTTATCTCGAGTCTCAAGTTAAAACCATCACTTTCCTTCATGACGTCTCCTTTTTACTGATCTCCTGCGGCGAACGTGAACTAGATTACCATTTTGTTTATTCCTGGAGCTGCTATGTAACTCGAGCAAACAGCCGCAGAGACGGCGGTACATTTCACACCGTGATGTAAGATGTCATAAATAGAGTCGAGTAAAGCGTCTGCTCCGATTTGAACACATCCGTCTTTGTTTACACGCTCATCTCAGGTCAGCAGCCGGGAAATGTTCGCCACCTTCTCTCCGAATGTATCTTTTCACCTCCTGGTGTCTGTGTGAGCAGGAGGACATCCACACTGATCATGTTTTTAACATTGAGACAGATTTACACGCTCCTGTTCACACGCTGAGACCAGCATCTTTGCATTCAACACGAGGAAGAGGAGGGGCGAGGAGGAGGAAGAGGAGGCGTTGCTGGCGTGTAGGCAGCCATCTCTCCTCAGTAAACGCTCCTCGGTTCATTCGCTCCGTGCCTGCAGTCAGACCTCGGGTGTCGCTCTCTGAAGCGCAGAGGAGAAGTTTGTGTTCACTTTCACACAATTTGTGAAGTTAAGCTCGAAAATGAAAAAGTCTCTCGGGGTCACATGATGCCTTCCTTAGAGGAAGAGGAGTCAAAACAAATCTACTCGCCTCCTGGCTGCGGGTGCAGCGTCTCCTTTAACCCTTTCATGTTCAAACTGCAAGAAGGACTCAAGGCTGGAGGCGCTAGCAATGCTAACATTAGCCACTCTCTGCAACACAAATGAAATCGATTACCTGCAGATACATTTTAATAAATTGTGTTTTATCCGACTGTTTTCTGAGCGTTTTCTAAAATGTAGAGCAGAATATTATAGAAGAAAAAAGTTTCAATTCTAATCATCTTTATTTTCACTCATTGATCCATCTAATCAGGTCCACATGGATCCTGATTCTGGTACAGGATTTGCCCAGATCTCTGCCTTGTGCTCGTGTTTCTCATGTTGCAGAAGGTAAAGTATTCTGTACCTGCCCAGACTCTCATGATTACAATAAGACTGATAATCTGGTGTAAAGTGAATAAAGGACAAACCCTTTCTGTTTGAGGACACCCTGCAGGTATCGGAGGGTTAATATCCTCCCAGTTTCTACATGTTGTGATTCTAATGGATCATGTGAAACAAGTAACATCATAACCAGAACACCTTGGAATATTTACGTCTCGTAATATATCACTAACGTGACGTCTCTCCGTGGGTGTGTCCAGCTCGTTGGTTTCGTGGTCGCTCAGCGGTTTGACTGTGAGTTGTTTGTGCTGCAGGCTGCAGACTCAGCCGGCGTCTCCTTCAGGTGCTTTTCACTCTCTCTAGCTCACATCTATCCGTCTCTCTCTCTCTTTGTTTCTGCAGCACGCCTTCGTTAAGCTCTCATTTACATTTACACTGTTTCTTCTGAGGCGTGAAAAGACGGAGGAATGGAGAGTGACCTTTTCAGTTTGTGTCCACAACCTCAGGAAGATTTGAAATGATTTATTTATAACCACATGCAGTACAGTCGGAGAGGAAACGAGACACTTTGTGTGTGTGCACAGAAAGCTGATGTGTGAGTAAATGAGGAGTTTGTGCTGCTCTCGCTGCGTCTCCGTACTGCATGTTTATTACAGGCGGACATCCAGGGACACATGCAGGCTGGGATATCTGCCTGTCAGACCGGACTCAGGGGGAATTTAAAAAAGTCTTTCAGAGTCAATCCACACCTTTTGATTGATGACAGGAGACTCCACGCTGAATCCTGCAGGTTGAGTTTTTGTTCAAAGTGGTTATCAGAGTAAACGTGGAAGTTTCTTTTCTTACCATCAGACGTGTCCATCCAAAGAGGAAAAGACTGCATCCACATTATTACACAATCTCTATGTATATAAAGATGTTGCTGCGCGGTAACTGCACCATCATAAAACACACATAGTGCAGTTAACTCCTCCCCCTCGTCCACAGCGTGCATTTGTTGACAATCAGAGGGCGGAGAAGACGACAAAGACGTCGACTGACGAGGTTCAGTAATATTACAGGATTTAGATCAAATCTGACTCTGCAAGCGTCTACAGCCCGTTGTTAGCTAACTGTTAGCATGTGGAGTATGTGTATGTGTATTTAACTGTTACCATGACGACTATAGGCCGTGGCTCAATGGCTGCATTAGAGAGGCTGATTTATTACATAATGTATTGAAGGAGTCAAATGTTTTGGACCTTAATTTCAACCTGTTAATGGCTCATTAGTGTGATGGAGGTGTGGTTATAGAAATACAGTATCTCAGGCTGTGGGGGAGGGGCCTAATGGAGACTGCTTAGAATAACAACCTGAGCCTGTGAGGGACAAAAACAAGTTTGACTGGAAAAACGGTAGTAATGCAGACAATACAGTCTGTTCCATAACTGCAGGGTGAAGAACTCTACTTGAACATTTAGCCTCTAAACCGTGTGAGAATAGAGCCAGGGTGTAAACACACCAGAGACTGAGACAAAGCTGAGATCATAAACATTCACTAACAGCTGATGAGAGGAAACATGACGTCTGTTTCCAGCTGTCTTGTAAGAACAACACGACGGTACAGACGGCTGTATTCGTGATAATGACGGCGTTTAGTAGAAGAGCGCGGCTGTCGTTTCGAACAAAGACGCTGACAGGGATATAAACGTGCCTTTGTTGTGCCCATTCTGTTCAAATGGAGATTTCTGACTTCAATGAAAAATGAATCCTTTGTTCTGTTTGTCTTGATACACAAATACGACAGTGAGGTGCGCCGTGGAGGACGCCACAGCTGATTTTAATCTTTAAAAATCTTCATGCACATGAATAAAAGCCTTGGTTAACATTTCACGACAATTTACTGACACTCTGACAAAGACAGGAGCGGGATGAAGCTGCAGACTAAAGAAGAGGAGCTGGGTGAAGCTGCAGACTAAAGAAGAGGAGCTGGGTGAAGATGCAGACTAAAGAAGAGGAGCTGGGTGAAGATGCAGACTAAAGAAGAGGAGCTGGGTGAAGATGCAGACTAAAGAAGAGGAGCTGGATGAAGATGCAGACTAAAGAAGAGGAGCTGGGTGAAGATGCAGACTAAAGAAGAGGAGCTGGGTGAAGATGCAGACTAAAGAAGAGGAGCTGGGTGAAGATGCAGACTAAAGAAGAGGAGCTGGATGAAGATGCAGACTAAAGAAGAGGAGCTGGATGAAGATGCAGACTAAATAAGAGGAGCTGGGTGAAGATGCAGACTAAAGAAGAGGAGCTGGATGAAGATGCAGACTAAATAAGAGGAGCTGGGTGAAGATGCAGACTAAAGAAGAGGAGCTGGGTGAAGATGCAGACTAAAGAAGAGGAGCTGGATGAAGATGCAGACTAAAGAAGAGGAGCTGGGTGAAGATGCAGACTAAAGAAAAGGAGCTGGATGAAGATGCAGGCTAAAGAAGAGGAGCTGGATGAAGATGCAGACTAAAGAAGAGGAGCTGGATGAAGATGCAGACTAAAGAAGAGGAGCTGGGTGAAGATGCAGACTGAAGTAGAGGAGCTGGATGAAGATGCAGACTGAAGTAGAGGAGCTGGATGAAGATGCAGACTAAAGAAGAGGAGCTGGATGAAGATGCAGACTAAAGAAGAGGAGCTGGATGAAGATGCAGACTAAAGAAGAGGAGCTGGATGAAGATGCAGACTAAAGAAGAGGAGCTGGATGAAGATGCAGACTAAAGAAGAGGAGCTGGATGAAGATGCAGACTAAAGAAGAGGAGCTGGATGAAGATGCAGACTAAAGAAGAGGAGCTGGATGAAGATGCAGACTAAAGAAGAGGAGCTGGATGAAGCTGCAGACTAAAGAAGAGGAGCTGGATGAAGATGCAGACTAAAGAAGAGGAGCTGGATGAAGATGCAGACTAAAGAAGAGGAGCTGGATGAAGATGCAGGCTAAAGAAAAGGAGCTGGATGAAGATGCAGACTAAAGAAGAGGAGCTGGATGAAGATGCAGACTAAAGAAGAGGAGCTGGGTGAAGATGCAGGCTAAAGAAGAGGAGCTGGGTGAAGATGCAGGCTAAAGAAGAGGAGCTGGATGAAGATGCAGGCTAAAGAAGAGGAGCTGGGTGAAGATGCAGACTAAAGAAGAGGAGCTGGATGAAGATGCAGACTAAAGAAGAGGAGCTGGGTGAAGATGCAGACTAAAGAAGAGGAGCTGGGTGAAGATGCAGACTAAATAAGAGGAGCTGGGTGAAGATGCAGACTAAAGAAGAGGAGCTGGGTGAAGATGCAGACTAAAGAAGAGGAGCTGGGTGAAGATGCAGGCTAAAGAAGAGGAGCTGGATGAAGATGCAGGCTAAAGAAGAGGAGCTGGGTGAAGATGCAGGCTAAAGAAGAGGAGCTGGATGAAGATGCAGACTAAAGAAGAGGAGCTGGGTGAAGATGCAGACTAAAGAAGAGGAGCTGGATGAAGATGCAGACTAAATAAGAGGAGCTGGATGAAGATGCAGACTAAAGAAGAGGAGCTGGATGAAGATGCAGACTAAAGAAGAGGAGCTGGGTGAAGATGCAGACTAAAGAAGAGGAGCTGGATGAAGATGCAGACTAAATAAGAGGAGCTGGATGAAGATGCAGACTAAAGAAGAGGAGCTGGTTGAAGATGCAGACTAAAGAAGAGGAGCTGGGTGAAGATGCAGACTAAAGAAGAGGAGCTGGGTGAAGATGCAGGCTAAAGAAGAGGAGCTGGATGAAGATGCAGACTAAAGAAGAGGAGCTGGATGAAGATGCAGACTAAAGAAGAGGAGCTGGATGAAGATGCAGACTAAAGAAGAGGAGCTGGATGAAGATGCAGACTAAAGAAGAGGAGCTGGATGAAGATGCAGACTAAATAAGAGGAGCTGGATGAAGATGCAGACTAAAGAAGAGGAGCTGGATGAAGATGCAGACTAAAGAAGAGGAGCTGGGTGAAGATACAGACTAAAGAAGAGGAGCTGGGTGAAGATGCAGGCTAAAGAAGAGGAGCTGGATGAAGATGCGGACTAAAGAAAAGGAGCTGGATGAAGATGCTGACTAAAGAAGAGGAGCTGGGTGAAGATGCAGACTAAAGAAGAGGAGCTGGATGAAGATGCAGACTAAAGAAGAGGAGCTGGATGAAGATGCAGACTAAAGAAGAGGAGCTGGATGAAGATGCAGACTAAAGAAGAGGAGCTGGATGAAGATGCAGACTAAAGAAGAGGAGCTGGGTGAAGATGCAGACTAAAGAAGAGGAGCAGGATGAAGATGCAGACTAAAGAAGAGGAGCTGGGTGAAGATGCAGACTAAAGAAGAGGAGCTGGATGAAGATGCAGACTAAAGAAGAGGAGCTGGATGAAGCTGCAGACTAAAGAAGAGGAGCTGGATGAAGATGCAGACTAAAGAAGAGGAGCTGGATGAAGATGCAGACTAAAGAAGAGGAGCTGGATGAAGATGCAGGCTAAAGAAGAGGAGCTGGATGAAGATGCAGACTAAAGAAGAGGAGCTGGATGAAGATGCAGACTAAAGAAGAGGAGCTGGATGAAGATGCAGGCTAAAGAAGAGGAGCTGGGTGAAGATGCAGACTAAAGAAGAGGAGCTGGATGAAGATGCAGACTAAAGAAGAGGAGCTGGATGAAGATGCAGACTAAAGAAGAGGAGCTGGATGAAGATGCAGACTAAAGAAGAGGAGCTGGGTGAAGATGCAGGCTAAAGAAGAGGAGCTGGGTGAAGATGCAGGCTAAAGAAGAGGAGCTGGATGAAGATGCAGGCTAAAGAAGAGGAGCTGGGTGAAGATGCAGACTAAAGAAGAGGAGCTGGGTGAAGATGCAGACTAAAGAAGAGGAGCTGGGTGAAGATGCAGACTAAAGAAGAGGAGCTGGATGAAGATGCAGACTAAAGAAGAGGAGCTGGGTGAAGATGCAGACTAAAGAAGAGGAGCTGGATGAAGATGCAGACTAAAGAAGAGGAGCTGGATGAAGATGCAGACTAAAGAAGAGGAGCTGGATGAAGATGCAGACTAAAGAAGAGGAGCTGGGTGAAGATGCAGACTAAAGAAGAGGAGCTGGGTGAAGATGCAGGCTAAAGAAGAGGAGCTGGATGAAGATGCGGACTAAAGAAAAGGAGCTGGATGAAGATGCTGACTAAAGAAGAGGAGCTGGGTGAAGATGCAGACTAAAGAAGAGGAGCTGGGTGAAGATGCAGACTAAAGAAGAGGAGCTGGATGAAGATGCAGACTAAAGAAGAGGAGCTGGATGAAGATGCAGACTAAAGAAGAGGAGCTGGGTGAAGATGCAGACTAAAGAAGAGGAGCTGGATGAAGATGCAGACTAAAGAAGAGGAGCTGGATGAAGCTGCAGACTAAAAAAGAGGAGCTGGATGAAGATGCAGACTAAAGAAGAGGAGCTGGATGAAGATGCAGACTAAAGAAGAGGAGCTGGATGAAGATGCAGACTAAAGAAGAGGAGCTGGATGAAGATGCAGACTAAAGAAGAGGAGCTGGGTGAAGATGCAGACTAAAGAAGAGGAGCTGGATGAAGATGCAGACTAAAGAAGAGGAGCTGGGTGAAGATGCAGACTAAAGAAGAGGAGCTGGGTGAAGATGCAGGCTAAAGAAGAGGAGCTGGATGAAGATGCAGACTAAAGAAGAGGAGCTGGATGAAGATGCAGACTAAACAAGAGGAGCTGGATGAAGATGCAGACTAAAGAAGAGGAGCTGGATGAAGATGCAGACTAAAGAAGAGGAGCTGGGTGAAGATGCAGACTAAAGTAGAGGAGCTGCATGAAGATGCAGACTAAAGAAAAGGAGCTGGGTGAAGATGCAGACTAAAGAAGAGGAGCTGGGTGAAGATGCAGACTAAAGAAGAGGAGCTGGATGAAGATGCAGACTAAAGAAGAGGAGCTGGATGAAGATGCAGACTAAAGAAGAGGAGCTGGGTGAAGATGCAGACTAAAGAAGAGGAGCTGGATGAAGATGCAGACTAAAGAAGAGGAGCTGGATGAAGATGCAGACTGAAGAAGAGGAGCTGGGTGAAGATGCAGACTAAAGAAGAGGAGCTGGATGAAGATGCAGACTAAAGAAGAGGAGCTGGGTGAAGATGCAGACTAAAGAAGAGGAGCTGGATGAAGATGCAGACTAAAGAAGAGGAGCTGGGTGAAGATGCAGACTAAAGAAGAGGAGCTGGATGAAGATGCAGACTAAAGAAGAGGAGCTGGATGAAGATGCAGACTAAAGAAGAGGAGCTGGATGAAGATGCAGACTAAAGAAAAGGAGCTGGATGAAGATGCAGACTGAAGAAGAGGAGCTGGGTGAAGATGCAGACTAAAGAAGAGGAGCTGGATGAAGATGCAGACTAAAGAAGAGGAGCTGGGTGAAGATGCAGACTAAAGAAGAGGAGCTGGGTGAAGTTGCAGACTAAAGAAGAGGAGCAGGATGAAGATGCAGACTAAAGAAGAGGAGCTGGGTGAAGATGCAGACTAAAGAAGAGGAGCTGGATGAAGATGCAGACTAAAGAAGAGGAGCTGGATGAAGATGCAGACTAAAGAAGAGGAGCTGGATGAAGATGCAGACTAAAGAAGAGGAGCTGGATGAAGATGCAGACTAAAGAAGAGGAGCTGGATGAAGATGCAGACTAAAGAAGAGGAGCTGGGTGAAGATGCAGGCTAAAGAAGAGGAGCTGGATGAAGATGCAGACTAAAGAAGAGGAGCTGGATGAAGCTGCAGACTAAACAAGAGGAGCTGGATGAAGATGCAGACTAAAGAAGAGGAGCTGGGTGAAGATGCAGGCTAAAGAAGAGGAGCTGGATGAAGATGCAGACTAAAGAAGAGGAGCTGGATGAAGATGCAGACTGAAGAAGAGGAGCTGGGTGAAGATGCAGACTAAAGAAGAGGAGCTGGATGAAGATGCAGACTAAAGAAGAGGAGCTGGATGAAGATGCAGACTAAATAAGAGGAGCTGGGTGAAGCTGCAGACTAAAGAAGAGGAGCTGGATGAAGATGCAGACTAAACAAGAGGAGCTGGATGAAGATGCAGACTAAAGAAGAGGAGCTGGGTGAAGATGCAGACTAAAGAAGAGGAGCTGGGTGAAGATGCAGACTAAAGAAGAGGAGCTGGAAGAAGATGCAGACTAAAGAAGAGGAGCTGGATGAAGATGCAGACTAAACAAGAGGAGCTGGATGAAGATGCAGACTAAAGAAGAGGAGCTGGATGAAGATGCAGACTAAAGAAGAGGAGCTGGATGAAGATGCAGACTAAAGAAGAGGAGCAGGATGAAGATGCAGACTAAAGAAGAGGAGCAGGATGAAGATGCAGACTAAAGAAGAGGAGCTGGATGAAGATGCAGACTAAAGAAGAGGAGCTGGATGAAGATGCAGACTAAAGAAGAGGAGCTGGATGAAGATGCAGACTAAACAAGAGGAGCTGGATGAAGATGCAGACTAAAGAAGAGGAGCTGGATGAAGATGCAGACTAAAGAAGAGGAGCAGGATGAAGATGCAGACTAAAGAAGAGGAGCAGGATGAAGATGCAGACTAAAGAAGAGGAGCTGGGTGAAGATGCAGACTAAAGAAGAGGAGCTGGGTGAAGATGCAGACTAAAGAAGAGGAGCTGGATGAAGCTGCAGACTAAAGAAGAGGAGCTGGATAAAGATGCAGACTAAAGTAGAGGAGCTGGATCAGGTTGCAAAATACCCGGTGTCAATCGGGGGGGCCCCCCTTCCTAGTGCTCCAACACAGGGCCTCAAACAAAATACAAAATTCTGACACATGGTCATGTAGTGTTGTTTGTTTATTTATTGAAGAGGGGTCGGACATTTCAATGACAGACACACTCGCACCTGCCTGCACACGCACTAAGCGCTGATACAGTAGGCTGCAAGGAAATAATTGCAAACGGTCTGGACGACCGCACTGAACACACTCTCCGGTGGCTCCGTGCAAGACAACAGAACTCCCGTTTTAAAAAGTTCCGATCCCAGACCCGCGTGAGGGGAGATTTCTTATCAAGATGCAGCGAACCCAAGAGAGCGCCGAATCACATCTGCAGCAAGCAGCTGCACAAAACAGGAAAATACATCGTTTGTAGTTGTGTGCTTTGCATTCAAAGACCTGACAGCGGACATCGCTCTCTTTTTCTCTCTCTCTCTCTCTGGTCCACTGCAGAGTATAAAGTCAATTGCAGGTGATTTTTTTTTCCAGAGACCCCCCAACATTTTGCTGTTAAGGCTTTCAGGGGGTTTCAAGTGTCAATCAAGGGGTCTCAGACCCCCCAAGACCCCCTGTATTTCGCACCCTGAACTGGATGAAGATGCAGACTAAAGAAGAGGAGCTGGATGTTAACTTTTCTGCACTTTGTCCCCGCTTGAGGAGAGGATACTGGGTGCCGTGACGGGCGCCATGGATGACTCAGGGATGAGGGAAGGAGATCCATTCAATCAGAGGGTACAGGAGAGGGAGAGGTGAATGGGAGAAGAACTGAGAGTTAGGGCCACATTAATCAGGGGATGGTTCAAATAAAACCTGGTGTCACAGTTTGTGAGAAGATTTGATGAAACACAATCTGAGAGAGAGGAGGCTGTTTTTAAACCTGTGTCCGGCTGTGACGTCTGCAGCAGGTAAACAGACTGTAACGTCTGCAGCAGGTAAACAGACTGTAACGTCTGCAGCAGGTAAACAGACTGTAACGTCTGCAGCAGGTAAACAGGCTGTAACGTCTGCAGCAGGTAAACAGACTGTAACGTCTGCAGCAGGTAAACAGGCTGTAACGTCTGCAGCAGGTAAACAGACTGTAACGTCTGCAGCAGGTAAACAGACTGTAACGTCTGCAGCAGGTAAACAGACTGTAACGTCTGCAGCAGGTAAACAGACTGTAACATCTGCAGCAGGTAAACAGGCTGTAACGTCTGCAGCAGGTAAACAGACTGTAACGTCTGCAGCAGGTAAACAGACTGTAACGTCTGCAGCAGGTAAACAGACTGTAACGTCTGCAGCAGGTAAACAGACTGTAACGTCTGCAGCAGGTAAACAGACTGTAACGTCTGCAGCAGGTAAACAGACTGTAACGTCTGCAGCAGGTAAACAGACTGTAACGTCTGCAGCAGGTAAACAGGCTGTAACGTCTGCAGCAGGTAAACAGACTGTAACGTCTGCAGCAGGTAAACTGACTGTAACGTCTGCAGCAGGTAAACAGGCTGTAACATCTGCAGCAGGTAAACAGACTGTAACGTCTGCAGCAGGTAAACAGACTGTAACGTCTGCAGCAGGTAAACAGGCTGTAACGTCTGCAGCAGGTAAACAGACTGTAACGTCTGCAGCAGGTAAACAGACTGTAACGTCTGCAGCAGGTAAACAGGCTGTAACGTCTGCAGCAGGTAAACAGGCTGTAACGTCTGCAGCAGGTAAACAGGCTGTAACGTCTGCAGCAGGTAAACAGACTGTAACGTCTGCAGCAGGTAAACAGACTGTAACGTCTGCAGCAGGTAAACAGGCTGTAACGTCTGCAGCAGGTAAACAGGCTGTAACGTCTGCAGCAGGTAAACAGGCTGTAACGTCTGCAGCAGGTAAACAGACTGTAACGTTTGCAGCAGGTAAACAGGCTGTAACGTCTGCAGCAGGTAAACAGACTGTAACGTCTGCAGCAGGTAACAGACTGTAACGTCTGCAGCAGGTAACAGACTGTAACGTCTGCAGCAGGTAAACAGGCTGTAACGTCTGCAGCAGGTAACAGGCTGTAACGTCTGCAGCAGGTAAACAGGCTGTAACGTCTGCAGCAGGTAAACAGGCTGTAACGTCTGCAGCAGGTAAACAGACTGTAACGTCTGCAGCAGGTAAACAGACTGTAACGTCTGCAGCAGGTAAACAGACTGTAACGTCTGCAGCAGGTAAACAGACTGTAACGTCTGCAGCAGGTAAACAGGCTGTAACGTCTGCAGCAGGTAAACAGGCTGTAACGTCTGCAGCAGGTAAACAGGCTGTAACGTCTGCAGCAGTTAAACAGGCTGTAACGTCTGCAGCAGGTAAACAGACTGTAACGTCTGCAGACGTTTTTCTTGAAGTGTGTTATTTCCTCTTGTTGTCCTGTATTATATTATATCTATCCACCAACCAGCATCTGTAGGGCTCACTATTTAACATAATTTGCTTTATTCGCACAAAAACTGAATGAGATTTGATATGAGGAAAATGTTCTTAGCTTAGGCTGGAAGCTACCGTTGACCCATTTCTCCATTTAACCCAACAATGTGCAAAACTCCTGATCAAAATCACGTCAGCTTACAAAGCAGCACTTCATGCACAGTTAGACTCCATGCAGCTCCACACACAGACCTCAGGGATTCGCAGTCATACATAAATAGACAGAAGCTTCAGTTTTCTGCCACCCACTCTTAAAGTCACTCTCTTGACTAAGGCCTTCCCAAATCACACTTCCTGTTAGTCAAAGCCTTCAAACACATTCACTCTGCTTTTCCTCCAGCACAGACGATGCTCTCTAAAAGTCTCAGAGAACATGTGCTCTTTATCCTCGTTCATGGAGCACAGATTGAATCAAACCCTGCAAAGACTGACTGAGATTCCTGCACACACAGCAGAGCAGAAGGAGCGGCTCTGGCAGCTGATGATGATGATGATGGATAATCATCATCTTCAAAAGACTCCTGCGAGCTTTTGTATCTCAGGAAACCAAGAAAAGAGAGCGAGCCAGAATGTTGCCACTGATGATTCAGTTTTTTCCGCAGGAGGAAAATACGCACAGCCGAACAGAATGTTAAAACGTTTTATGGCCAACGTACCGTTGATGGTGGCTCTCTTCGGCAGGATGGTGATGGCGCCCACAGCGGCGTCCTCCAGCTGGTGGATGGGACTGTTCTTGGCCCCCCAGCTGTCAGAGCCGATCCACATGAAGTGACCCACCTGGTCTGCTCGTTTGCTGGCGTTCAGGATCCCCCTGGAGTCAGAAAACACAGAATCAGTGACTGAGTGAAGTCTTTAGATGTGTGTCTATTATTTAAGTCGTTTATTTTGCATGTGGCGGCCTCTAAAACCTCCTAGACAGTCCGATTTTATCACGCCATGGCATGAAACGTTTACAATCTTATATGTCTTTAATGAGATAAGTGTTAAAGTGTGTATGTCAGAGTGTACGTTTTACCTGATGTCCTCGTCTGAGGCGAACAGGATGACGGCTCGGGCGTACCGGGTGTCGAGCAGCAGGTGGATGATTTTATCAAAGTCGGACGGTTTGTGGTCGTGAGGGATCTTCAGAGACTGAGCGATACAGATCCCACCTGAGGACACAACACAAACAAAAATCACTGCATCACACTCCATCTGGCACGCCGAGCTCGCAATCACAGACGTTAAAAGGAGGAAACAGCAGAGGAAGAAAGTTCTTCTTCTCTCTCTGACATTTGATGCATTAACAGAAACTCTGTGGTGTTCACGGTGAGAGGAGAGACGCTGTGAGAGCTGCAGACTCTCCCCACGCTGCTCTAAACAAATGTCAGTTTACACAAACGTGTGCAGCGTTTAGAGACAACCTCCTTTTATCAGCCGCAGTCAGCTGGTCGCACAACAAGTTTCTATTGATCCACAACCGACGCCTTATAACACATCCATACTCAGCGATCAGAATGATCGATTGATTGTGTCTGAGAGTCAGTTACCTCCACAGCCTGCTTGTTCAACAGTAATCCAAGAGGATTAAAGATATCACAAAGGTTAAACCTTCAGTTCAGTTCTACTGAGTTTAACTGAAAGCCTTTAATGTCATCGTGTAACAGGATACAACGGGATTTAAAACGCCACTCCTGGTTGGTGCATCGTTATGGAGCATTCTGTCTCCAATGCAAAAAAGTAGATTTCTGATAGATGATGTTCTTCTAACAAGTTACAACAGTCTCTCTCTCCTCTCTGCAGCCCTGCACAGAGCTCCTGTGTAGCAGAGTCTCAGTCCTCACAGCGAACAGAGACTCAGACATTAAGTTGATAGACGTCCCTCCTTAATTAGCTTCCTGATGTATCGCCTCATCACGCCGCCTCACGAGCGTTCAGAGACTTCTGGGAAAATAAATGTTTGCGACATCAGATTCCTCTCGTCATTAACAGCTGATGGATGTGCTCTCCTCCCTCATCAGGTGAGACAACACAGCCACACAACTGAGTCTCACTGAGGGGGAGGCGACAGATATTCATCTTATTTCAATGTGGAATACTTCCTGATTTTAACACAAGCTTCGACGCGTCAGATTTTTCTGTTTTAGTCTACAGTTAAATATCAGAGCCGCATTCAAGAACAAACATCTGAGGGGAAGAGGATGAAGTTATAAAGTTCTGATAGTTAAGTCGTTGTATTACAGGATCAAAGCTGTACCTGAAGCCACTCCCTACACCTCAGAGCAGCTAACCTAGTGATTCACTAACCCTCCCCAACTAACTGAACTGAACTCACCAAAGCCATCACTCCCAACTCCACTGTTAGCTCCTAAGCTTGGTTTGATGTTACATCACTTTCTAAAAGCGTACAGACGGGCAGACTTCCTCTTCCTTCGTATTGAGTCCTCGTGACTTCATTTCTGTAAACTGCTGCAGAGAATTTGGACGTTGTTGTTTTCTACTTTTAAGCTAACTTATGCTAACTGACAACCCCCCATAAGATCGCGTGACTCTCACGAGAGGTCGAAGGTCGAACTCAAAGTCTCGTGAGATTAAAGATGCTAAACACAGTATTCAATACAGGAAGCAAAGCCTCAGTGAACTTAAAAACAGGGCCACCGAGCGGTTTGAGTACGTTTTTAACCAATCCAGGCCTCCGCTGACCGATTCACTCCGACCTTTAACCTTAGGATCCATTACAGTTTAAGATCAGTTTATCTTAACACCTCAAATTAACAGATACGATTAAAGCTCCAAATTCAGCCGCTGGTGATGAATCTGATGTTTGAATCCTCAGTCTGTATCTGTTTGTCTTCATAAAGGACAAGGAGGAGGACGAGGAGGAGGAGGATGACAACAAAGAGGAGGACGACGAGGACTAGGTGGACGAAGACAAGGGACGAGGAGGAGGAGGAGGGGACAAGGAGGAGGAGGAGGGGACGAGGAGGAGGAGGAGGGGACGAGGAGGAGGAGGAGGAGGATGAGGAAGACAAAGAGGCGAGGAGGGCAATAACGAGGAGGAGGAGGAGGGGACGAGGAGGAAGAGGAGGAGGGGACGAGGAGGAGGAGGAAGAGGAGGAGAGGACGAGGAGGAGGAGGAGGAGGAAAACCAGGAGGAGAAGTACGGGAGGACAAGGAGAAGGACAAGGAGAACGAGGAAGAGGGCGACGAGGAGGACGACAAGGATGAGGAGGAGTGGTGGGGGCTGAAGAGGACAAGGAGGAGAAGTGGAGAAGGACGAGGAGGATGAGGAAGACAAAGAGGCAAGGAGGGCAATAACGAGGAGGAGGAAGAGGAGGAGGAGGGGACGAGGAGGAAGAGGAGGAGGGGACGAGGAGGAGGAGGAAGAGGAAAACGAGGAGGAGAAGTACGGGAGGAGAAGGACGAGGAGAACGAGGAAGAGGGCGACGAGGAGGACGACAAGGATGAGGAGGAGTGGTGGAGGCTGAAGAAGACAAGGACAAGGAGGAGGACAAGGAGGAAAAGTGGAGAAGGACGAGGAGGATGAGGAAGACAAAGAGGCGAGGAGGGCAAGAACGAGGAGGAGGAGGAGGGGACGAGGAGGAGGAGGAAAAGGAGGAGGAGGGGACGAGGAAAACAAGGAGGAGGAGTTTTAATACGAGGAGGGGGAGGGGGAGGAGGAGGAAGAAGAGGTTTCATTTGTTGAATACATCACCATGACTTCACCTCATCTTAAATTCCATTGAAAAGTGGAGATGAAATGTGTGTATGAGGAGAGGACGATGAATAAAACATCTGGTAGAGAGTGCAGGGGTCAATAAAGCCTCAGAGCAGCTTGATACATTTACATCTGAGAGGATCAGGGATAAATTAGCTCCACGTCTGCAGACTCAGAGTTACAGTTTGGATTATATTCAAGACAATGTGTAAACACTGAAGGTGATCCTGCACA
>CM036538.1:691168-693668 GCA_020745685.1 Tautogolabrus adspersus | reverse complement strand
GGAGGATGGACGCACTGAGAGGACGATACACGATCACAAGAAGGACAGAAGTCAGAGAGGAAGGTTCTTTCTACACGCGTTCAACACACGTTCTGTACCTCTCAGAGACTGAAGAAGAAGTATTGTTCCAAACATTTGAGAATCTATTCAGCATAGTGCGTCTTTAAAATCCGTGAGGGATATCTTTGTGGGTAGATTTCTTTGTGATAAACACTAAATGACCTATCCTACAACCCGTGCAAAGCGTCTTGGCATGCAGCGAAGTTGTCTTTCCTGTTTTCCACCTGAGGTTGTCATTTTCACGCCCAGTGCCCACGTTGTGTGAATAGCAAGCAAACAAACGTGCCCCTGGGCGCTCACATCCGTGTTAGAGGACGAGTTAGAAAGATGAGCAGACACGAAGGAGTTCATAACGGACTAACACGCTCACGGAGACACCGCAGAGCTCACACTCCTCAGGTTAATATAACGTTTTAACCAACAATCTGTAACTCCTCCTCTTTCAGTCGTTTCAAAGTCGATCTCATAGAACAATAACCTCCAGCAGGGAGGATGGCGTCTCTCTCGTGTCCACAGAGCGCCCCGCTCGCCTGTTCACAGCACTATGTAACTTTGTCAGCGGGCCGAGGTCATCTGCACCTTTTTACTTTTAGTGCAACAGCACACAGTTGATCCTTACGGACCGAGTTGGGAACACACGTAATTCGGTCGGTTCGACTTTTCTCCGTTCACTCTCCCCGAGTCTGCAGCTAATTTAACAAGAACAACGTCATCTCACAGCCTGCTGTAGTCTGTGAACATCTCCACTCAGATTAAAGCACATTCACTTATCGTGAACAAACATATTTTATATAAATACAAACGTAATATTGCCCTAAAGATTTCTTTTTTTTTTTAAAGTATGTCGATCCAGGTTTAATACAAAGAAATCAATAAATCCATCTGACACCAAAAAGTCGTCTCTTTCCTCGTCCATCTTCAAGTTAGCTTCATAAGTTTGAACTTTACAAACTGATCTCAGCTAGCATGAAATAATTGAGCCTCTCACGGCCAAATTCCACCAGATGCGTGTTCGGTCCGTCTCCGCTCCGTTCCGGCAGCGGAGCTGATACATTTCACTTTATTCAATGTGTGTGCTTCCACTGGGTCCGCTGTGCTGCGTCTCAGCTCCGGCAGTCCGGAGCCCTCCGGAGCAGATACGCAAGACTTCTATTTTTGCCGGATGCCGGAGCACGACGCATCAATTCAGCACAGAAAAGAACAAGCAGGACAGGAAGTCAGACACCGATACAACATTAAAACATCCGGTTTATTTTCAGAATAAAAGACTTTGTTTTAACGGTTCAGAAAAAGGACTGTATGTGTGTTTGTTTATGTGTTTATAAGGTTTATATAGAGTTTAATAGATGGATGGATGGATGGATGGATAGATAGATAGATAGATAGATAGATAGATAGATAGATAGATAGATAGATAGATAGATAGATAGATAGATAGATAGATAGATAGATAGATAGATAGATAGATAGATAGATAGATAGATAGATAGATAGATAGATAGATAGAGAGATAGATAGATAGATAGATAGATAGATAGATAGATAGATACTTTATTGATCCCGAGGGAAATTCAAGTAATACCATGTACATCGTATTATCTCGCGCTGTTGGGAGTTAATCTTTAAAATATCGCGGGAATTCCTTTGTCTCTGCACCCCAGCTGACCGGCTGTGCTCTGCGTGCTGCGGAGCACGCAGCCGGTGGGTATTGAAGGACGGGGGTGCACGGAGCCGTCACGCACCGGAGCGGACACGCAATGCACACGGATCTGGTGGAAATTCGGCGTCAGTGTTTGCAGTGATCATGTTGATCTGAGTGAGTGTTCAGTATTCTTCTCTGAGCCGTCAGACTAACAGGAACTCTCTGCTGAGTCACAACGATCAGCTGTGAAATATTCATCATCAGACACACGGGACGGAGACTTTCCTGTGTTAAATATTTGAAATGTTCAAAAAGATGACTGACTCCACGCGGATGTTCCCATGACCATATTCTCACTCTTTATCTCTGCTGCTCTATTCTGCCTCTCTCTCCTTTGAGTGTCTCCTCTGGTGTCGTCGATGCTTCATGCACATTTTGTATATTCTAATAGCAGCAGATTCGACACGAACGATCGACTTCTGCTGGTGGGAAATTTGACCATCCAGGTTAAACCCTTTAGCATGCTAACGTCCGCTAATCTGCTGCTGTGGTTGACGCCTCCGGATGAGAACTTAATGTCCTGTTGTTCTAATTCTGTTTCCTGTCATCACACCGTCCTTCCTCACATTCAGCCTGCGGCCGGCTCAGACCTCCGTCGTCTAATGACCACTCACAGAAGCTGTCAGTCACTTCTTCTTCTCTCTAATTTGAAGTCGCAGCTCACGGCGGTCCTGATGCATCACGTCGTTCAAACGTTCCTCCGGAGGAGAGAGACCGGCTGACCGCTGTCTCACCAGT
>CM036538.1:663668-673668 GCA_020745685.1 Tautogolabrus adspersus | reverse complement strand
TGTGTAGGGGGGGGGGGGCTTTTACTGTAACGTCAGGTGCATTAAATTAGATTTAACAACAGGCTAAAGAGCAGCAGAGGACAGGTACAGGGAGCCACATCTTAACTCCACCCTGAACCTGCTCTCCATTTCTTTGTGCTGCAGCGACTGATGGGAAACCGCTGCAGGTCAGAGAGCTCTGAATGTCTTCATGCTGAACTCCATTAAAAGAAATATTTCAGCCTGAAGTAGAGACAGGAAGTGTTCCTCTCTCAGATATTTTAGTGTTTTTAAAGAGCGGGTTTGGTGCAGGATCGTGTACTCTCTCTGTGAACATGTCGTCCTCTTTCATTCCTGCTAAAATTGGCCCCTGGCTGCAGTTGTATAGCTGAAGGCTTCATATTGTGCCGTGTGGTTCGGATCTTCTTGCCTGTGGCAAACGTAGCGGAGGGAAATTATGGGCGGATGTCGCAGAAAAGACTGCAGAGGTTTACAGAAACGGGGTTGTTCGAGCTTTGCAATCTCACGGTAACGACAGTGAATCTTTAAATTCATGGAGCGAGATGGCAGAGCTGACAGAAAGAGTGAAATACTACAGCATGCACATATATATACACATGCTGCACAAGAGTGCAGCACATACAGAGAAATAGAGCAGCGTAGTCACGTGGGGAAACACAAATCTGCTGTTTTTTATGTATTAACGAGACACCAGTCCCTCAAACCTGCAGCTATCAGTGTGATTGCGTCTTTCACTGAGTGCACAATGAACCTGTCACTGACTCTGACTGTAGCTTTAATCCTAATTGATTGAATGATGGTCATATTGGTGATCCTCCGTGCACAGCTGCTTCTGCAGACCAACAGGACATCCTGAAAAGCATGATTAAAAACCGGCTTCAGACATGATACCATTAAGTGTGCATCGTTCATTACCATAGTTAATGTAATTCACAGTAAAGCCACATGTGCAGCACAGACAGATGTGTACATGTACCACACACACTGACACACACACACACACACACACACACACACACTGACACACACGCACACGCACACACACACACACACACACACACACACACACACACACACACACCTCTGGATCAGTAATGATTCCTCGTCTCTCCTAATGAAAGAGGAGATGCTCAGCAGCAGATCCCCGCTCTAATCTTTCTGCTAACACCGGGCTAATAAAGGGGCTGGAGTCAATTATTGACCAGAGAAATGAACATTTGATGAGTTCCAGATAGCAACACGCATTTCTATTTTCTGCAGAGCGAGGGAAGAGAAGGAGAGGGAGAAAGATTGGCTGTTTTGTGAACACGAACACGTAGCGGAGGTCTCTTCTCTGCTGCTGTCGGAGTGAAACCTGCAGAGGAAGCAGTCCTCCTGAATGATTTCCAACGTTGACCCTGGAGGTCCACGTTTTTGTGTTTGCACTTATTCCTACAAAAAGTGACCCATTATGACCCACAACATCCTGAGCTAACGTGGTCGTATCAGCTGACGCTGAGGGAGATGATGTTCATTAGTCTCTGCTTTAGTGCAACGAGCTTCCACTGAACTACGATTTCACCCAGCTGAGGCTTTAAACAGGGCGTTGGAAAGTCAGTCGTACCTGCATCAAACCAAATGGTGAAGCATTGCTAAAATCAAACACAGCTCCACACACAGGTTCATTAATACAGCAGCCAAAGAGGATTTTCAAACAAACGTCCATCCTGACATTGACCCCAGACCGATCCTTGAAAGAGAAACTCAAACTCTAAGTCTAAATTCAAGGCGAGAGTATTTTGACGTAGACTTTAAAGACCGCTCTCTAAACAGTGAAGGCGCCTTGAAAAGACTGCTGAAGGTACCGTAATCAAACTTTCACAGTCACGTTTGCAGCATGGCTCACATCAGGAGACTCCAAGCAGGAACTCGTCATCCATGCCAACGGGTACAAAAACAGAGCCAAAGAAACGTCCTCTGAAACTGTCTCTTAAGGTTACCATGGAAACAAACTACAGGACAGCAACATGCATTGTTTTTTAAATATTTTCAAGACCCGTATTGGAAACCTCCCACCTCACATCACCGACCTGTTGGAGAGTAGTTCAGGCACCTATAGACTCTCTCTTCTGATTGGCTCGTTCTTAAAGTCCCTCAAGCTCTCACTGAACTCGGTAAATCTGCATTTTCATTTGATGCTCCAAACTCATGAAGCGCCCTCCAGCTAACTCTAAAGATCGGAGGTCTTCCCGCTCTTGCAGAGTTCAGGATTTTGATTTCTCGCCGCTTTGTTTCCAATTGTAAATGTTTTAAAGGATCTCTGTTGTTTTTGTAATTGATTTGAAGTGTTTGTTGTTGTTGTTGTTGTTGTTTTGCTTGTGTTAATGAGCTTGTAATCTCGACAGCGTTGGAAATGAGGGAAGACTCGATGTCCTTTGGAGAATAAATAAAGGGTTTGAACGATTGATTGGTTCTGCTGTTACGTCACTCAGCTTAGGCGGCCCCTGTGCAGGAAGTCGTCAGCTCAAACCGGGTAATGTGTGTACACGCCACAGTATCCTGTTTTCTTTCAGAATTCTCCAGGTAGAAAAATCCGGTTTCTCTAAATCGTGGTAAGGACTCATCCGGGTTTCTCAAATCAGGATTTTATGATGCTAACATGCACAAACACAAAACCAGGATCCTCTAGTCCATGTGAACACTCACTGTCTGAATGCAGTGCAGTCACCAGGGGGGTATTCCATCAACGTCGCTTAAGAAAGCCGCGCTCACCTGAAAAAGTCAGACTGAAACTAACACCGTCTCCTAATTAAGGCTCAAGTCGTTCCATCAACGCAGATCAGCCTTGTTTAATCAGGGCTGACTCAAGACAGACTTGCATAGTCTCGCTTTGTGCTTGCACCCGAGGTTAACAAGAAGCCCAAATGAATGGATGAATGAAAAGACGATCAAATGAGTCACGCAGAGGGGAGAGTTAGAGCGCCGTTTGTTTCAACAGCTGAACCAACGCTGCTGATTGAGCTGTTCCAACAAGTTCAAGATTTTATTACTAAAAAAGTCAAACTGAAAATAATAATATACGACGGAGGATTAGGGCCACCTTCAAGAAAAACTAACTCTAAAATTTCGAGCTCAAACTAGTAAATGTACGACTTTATTCTCGTTAATGTACGAGTTTAATCTCGACATTTTTTCTTTTATTTTTTTCTTTAAGGTGACCCTAATACTCCGTCGTAATAATAATCCAGAGAGATGGCGTGGTGGAAACATGACGACGGACTAAATGTGTGAGTTATGAAAGTTTCAGGTTCATTTGACTTTATTATTCTGTGAACTTTATCTTTGATTGAAACTTCTTTGTCTGAACTTTCGTATTTTAGATAGATAGATAGATAGATCGATAGATAGATAGAGAGATAGATAGATAGATCGATCGATCGATCGATAGATAGATAGATAGATAGATAGATAGATAGAGAGAGAGAGAGAGAGAGAGAGAGATCGACCGACCGACCGACCGACCGACCGACCGACCGACCGACCGACCGACCGACAGACAGACAGACAGACAGACAGACAGACAGACAGACAGACAGACAGACAGACAGACAGACAGACAGACAGACAGACAGACAGACAGACAGACAGACAGACAGACAGACAGACAGACAGACAGACAGACAGACAGACAGACAGACAGACAGACAGACAGACAGACAGACAGACAGACAGACAGACAGACAGACAGACAGACAGACAGACAGACAGACAGACAGACAGACAGACAGACAGACAGACAGACAGACAGACAGACAGACAGACAGACAGACAGACAGACAGACAGACAGACAGACAGACAGACAGACAGACAGACAGACAGACAGACAGACAGACAGACAGACAGACAGACAGACAGACAGACAGACAGACAGACAGACAGACAGACAGACAGACAGACAGACAGACAGACAGACAGACAGACAGACAGACAGACAGACAGACAGACAGACAGACAGACAGACAGATAGACAGACAGACAGACAGACAGACAGACAGACAGACAGACAGATAGATAGATACGTAATTTAATTATTTAAATACTTAATTCATCCTGAGGGAAATTGAAGCATCCAGTAGCAGTTTATAAGACCTAACAACACCTGCTGCCCCCCCCCTCCTGTATGTATAGAGCCCATTTACCTGCACAAATAAATAAATACCCTTTATACAATTTAAATCACAGATTAAAATGAGACCTGTCCAATAAGAGCAGACCTCTGTTACAGCTGCACAGAAGCATTTAAAGGTACAGCAGTGTGTGAATGGAGGTGGTGAGTCTGTGCAGACTTTAAGGTGGAAGTGTTGGAATATATTATCCAACATGAAGTGTCCAACAAGAGGCTGTCTCTTTAAAACAGATAAGTGGAAAGGCTGTACATCCAGGAGTGTGCGTCCCCCTCTGCAGAGTGCTGTGTGACTATATGATGTGTAGTCTCCATAATATCAGAAGTTTAAAATAGTGTTTCAGGCCAACAGGAAACAGACAACACATGACAAAGTATTCAGGTTGTTAATAAGCCCTACTAATGTGTGTGTTTGTGTCACATTAAATGTTAAACTCCACAGTGGTCAGGAATGAAATGTCAACTTTACTGTCATAATATTTCTTAAATAATAAATTCAAGGAGACGCCATGGAGGCAGAAGAAGAGTGGTTTTCTTTCTTTCATTCTCTGTATTAAATTATCTCACTCAATTTCCATTTCAGTTCAGTAGGCCCACGTCAGGCTTTACTGGCATCTCTCTCTCTCTGTTGGTCTGTCTGCCTGTCTCTCTTGTTTCACCAGCCAATCAGAGACAGAGTAGGGCGGGTCCTTGTAGGATGTGATTTATTTATTAGGCTTTTTATAAAATCATGTTCGTTTTACCTTTTTTTAATATCTCCTCACGTGTAGTTGCATTAGATGTGTGACTTTTGCGATATAATGAAGGGTTTTATTCATGACTGATTTAGAACAAAGCTGAGACTTCAGTTTGATGATCTGTTTTTATTATTCTAACAGACATGAGTGACGTGAGCGCGGACACTTTACCTGACGGAACGGTCTTTATGAGTCTGTTTCTACCCGTCGGACATTCTTTGACACACAGCTAAACTAAGTTCCACAGTTAGCCTGGTCCGGAGCAGACTTGTTCACCAGCATAAGTTACCATGGTAACTCAGCGAGGATTCATATAAGCTACGTTGATGGAACGAAACTCCCGCTTAAATGAGCCAGACTTATCGAAATAAGCCAGGATTCTGCTGAATCCTGCTTCATGGAATGACCCCCTGGTGGATGTTTTAAGTTCATGCAGCAGGTCATCACACTATTCCCTGACTTGTATTTAGAACTGGTGCTGGCGTTTTCTTTGTTTTCTTATTTGCATGTCAAGGAAATTCTGACTTGTGATTGGTTCATTTCTAATGAGACTCCAGGACTTTTCATGAAGTCAGATATGTATCTGTTGCTGCAGAGATGAAAGAGACAGAGAAACAAACTGAGAGAAGAAGAGATTTCTGGTCCTCATGGATTAATAAACTGACAACAAGATGGAGGGACGGAGTAAGAGAGAGAGAGAGAAACATCCTGACATTTCACACAAACACAGAGAGAGAGAGAGAGAGAGACAATGGGGGAGTGAAGGACAGCCACACAGGGACACATTCAGAGAAACACGGTCACCACTCACAGACACACAGACGAGCAGCACTGTGGGTTTTTCTTTGGATCTAGTGCAGAACACACGGCAGAGCCGGGGCCATTACAAGGTCTCCTGCCTCGGGGGAAATGGGATAATGGGAATCTCACATCCATCACTTCGAGGTTTAAAACCTCCAACTAAAGACTGCAGACACGACTGAAGCGAAGGAGGAGGAATCTCTCACAGCGTGAAACCTCACAGCTTTATAATGTCTCTGTTATAGGACTCAATCCCGTTGATTTTCTATGATGTCATAACCATCCCAGGTAGACTGACCACGAGCTACCTGAGTGTGAAACGATGGTTGATGCTCCTGTAGGAGACACAAGTTCGTCTGATATCAACCTCGTCTTAAGAGAAACACGGTTTATACACTACCCACGACCATAGAGTGTCACAGCCACGTCTCTGATTGGTGGAGCTCACTGTTACCATGGCAATGTTTCCTGTCCCTTGGCGTTGTATGCTAACAGGCTAGCTAGTTAGTTAGCTAACAGTAAATGTTCTAATAACTTGTTCTGCTGCAGTGAATGTAGTTTATCTATAAATCCAGGAATCTGTGTGTGTGTGTTTGTTAGTCGAGTTTCTCCACAACCATTCATCCGATCAACGTCACACACGCTGGTGAGTTGCTGAGGACCCAAGGAAGCGCACTGCTGATTGTGAAGTTAGGATGAGCTCAGATTTGTGGCTAAAATATTTTTTATAATTTTGCTATGGCGAAATCCTACTGAAGCGTACGCTACCGGAAACACCAGACGAGTGGAAACAACCCGCACAGCGCACGCGCAGAGAGCAGAGGAGGGCAAAGCAGCTCAATGTACTGACTCATTACAATCAGCTCAGTCAAAGATTCGTTCACCGACACATTCGGCCAGTGTTCTTTACGTCACTGAGTTGACTGGACAGGACACACACGCAACGATACTTCAACTTATAATGTAAGTTTAACGTTACCATTTCGTTTTGCTAAATGGACGCTATCTTTAGTAAATACTCTCCGACTTTCCGTTTGACTGTAAATACTGTCCCATTTTCCCTTTGAATATTTAACGTTAGTCTGCCAAGCTTTTCAATTTACGCTAACGTTAGCTAACCGTTGTTAACAAAAGCCAGATGAAACGGCCAATGTTGTGTAACTGCGTTTGCTAACATAACACTGTACTAGGCCCGTATGGCATTATGTGTGATTCCCGTTTGCTGTTATGTAACGTTAACGTTAGCAACATAATGTTAACGTTTTCCTGACAGCTGTCCTCTTTTCTAAACAGAATCGTGTAACTTACGTGAATGCGCGCAGTGATGTTAAATGTTAGCCTCTGTAAATAAGATCACCCTCCATAATGTCACATCTAGAATGCAGTCCAAGAGTAATGTTGTTGAATCACTGCACCTACATCTTAGCAACCCCAATCATCTGTGCTGTCATGACACATAGCCTCTACTATTGCTGATCAGACAGCCATGTCATGGCAGGTGTATTTTCCAACGCCTAAAGATGTGCTGTATCACATGTGAAGTTGTTTCGCTGAGCACAACACATTGACCCTCGCCCTTCCTGAGCAGCCACGTACTGACCAATCACATTCTGAACGGGCACTGCACTAGTACGTTCACAAACTACAACACTTGTATTAACAGTATAAACACAATAACTATTTAAGTTACATTTAAGAAGAAACGATATCATTCGCAATGCATTGTGGGATGTTTAGTTCCTTGGCTCGAGACCAAAATGATGTACAGTCTTGTACCTTCGCCTTTTTCTCCGTTTTTTAACGCATTCTTGCGCCGAAATAAAATGTTTTGTAGTCACGAGTGTTGGGGTAGCTGGTTGTCATAGTAACAGGCATCAATCTCTTCATTTAAGGATTTTCTGAAATGTCTGAAATTTACTTCAGGGACCGGAGCCGCCGGAAAAGTGGGTTATCAATGTTGTTGCTCTATTCTGATAAAACACGACTGAAAGTAAGATTTAACTTCTCAACAATCCAATCCGATTCTTTGGTCTTTGAAACGTGTGAAGATCAGGAGCTGGTGTGAAGTTTTTAGTGTCACTTCAAAGATGTTTGGTCGGCTTGAATTTGAGCAACAGATAAATGTCTTAAAAAACAGAATCAGTTGGAAGAAGATGCTTTTTAAAGGCCGTCAGACAGAAACAGTTACCCGGCCCCGAGCAGCTCCAGTGTTCGGCAGTGTGAAAAAATGAACTGAGCTTCCTTCCAGGACCTGAGAGTTTCCAGACTAACCCTCTGATGTTGCTCAGATGTAGTTTAGGGATCCAGACTGTTTTCACACCAAAGTCACGAAACAACACGAACTAAGGAGCCAATTAAAAAACAGTTTGTACCTCGAAAGCTTCCTCCAGACGCTGTGATCTTACAATCTTACACGTTGACTGCAGCCTCACACATCTCATCATGTTGGTATGACATCATGCACACTGTGCGATGAGGAATCTGAATACAAGGCTGCGAGGCGAGTCAACATGCAGCGTCATCTGTGTGAGGCGGAGGTTGTCATGGCGGTGAGCAGAAAGTGAATCTTGCCATAGCGGCGTTAATGTTCATAGAAAAACAAAGAAAAAACAGGAGGAATAGAGAAACGTGGACACGGTCGAGGAGAGGGAGAAAAGGTTAACTTGGGATGTCAGTGTGCCAAAGACAGCTGGAGAGAAGTCACGTTATTGTAAGCGTACGCTATCGACAGCTCTGGCGCCGTGTGGTCGCACTGATTAGAGCGTTGTTTAATGCTGCATTTCTATCGGCTGGTTAGTTGACGTAGATCGTAGAAGAGATGATCTTCCTAAAGTCACTCTGTCAGATATTTGTCTCAGACTATCTTTGGTCACATGACCATGAGATCGGCCATCTTTGATCCTCTCTCACAGAGAGACGTAGGACCACGTTTAGAGCCACGACCACAGATATGACCACGACTTATCATCTTTCATCTAGGCCGTCCTGAAATCGTTCAGTCTGTACCCGGTGTTACTCATGTTAGGGCGCGGTCACACTGGCAATCCATACCGTGCCCAAGCACGCTTCAACCCTAAAGTCCAGTTCGTTTGGCCAGTGTGACCGCTCCATAACGTGCTCAGGCACGCTACACTTCCTTGGCCCTGGCACGCTTCAGAGAGGTGTGCTTGGACACGGTACACTTCATGCACGAGCACAAGCACGCGGGTACACAACGCTGACAGCCTTCATCATGGAGGAATCCAGAGTTTAATGTCTGTATCTGACTAACATGACTCAGGATATGTCACAAAGTAGATGTCATGCTCTCTGTGTTGTTCTCCGATGTGCAGACGCGGACTCGTCTCTTTTATTTTTTTTAATTAATTTACGGCTGTATTTGATTAAAGTGACTCAAAATAAGCCGCAAAGTCAGTAAAGTAGATCTCATGTTCTCTGTTCTCTGATGTGCAGACGCGGACTCGACTGCGCGTCCCTTTATTTTTTTATTTTTCTCTCGAGTCCGCCTGTTTGTAAACTGAGCACGCTTCATGATAACATAAAGCATGCGTGTGCTGTGTTACGACGTTATGTACAAGAGGTAATCGTGCTCAGGCACGGTTAGTCCTGATGCAGTGTGACCGCAGGCCGTGCTGGCCAGTCAGGGAACGGCGCAGTGGGGGGGGCAATCGTGCTTGAGTACGGCACGGTACGGATTGCCAGTGTGACCGCGCTCTGAGAGCAGAACATTGTTTTTTTAAGTTGTATCAGACGTCTGTTCTCTGTCCATGGTGCTGAAACACTGAGAGGTGTGGAGTCAACGTGTTTCGTGGTATTTGAAGCATTTCAAATCCAAATAAAAACAAAGATGTAATCATATTTATTCAGACCCTGATGCTGATTGATCCGGGGAGCGTGTAATCACAACCACTCAGCGTCAGAATGAAATGATGACCATGAACGACTGCTGATTTATACATTCAGCTCTTCACTCGCCTGTAGCTCTGACTAGTGACTCTGCCGTGAGCCAATCACCTGCGCACATTACCCATAATGCCCAGAGGTAAACAGTGAACTGTATGTCGAGCACCATGACAATCATGATGAAGATAATTTCATACTTTAACAAGTCGACATTTTCCTCTAAACATTATTCAGACTCTAAACCTTAAAGACAGAGTCAGTATCCTGTTTCCTTCAAAATAAAATAAAATACAGACTTCTCCTAAAGTAAAGCTGCTCCATCGTCCCTTCTGGGCCTCCGTACATGTGTGCTGGTGACTGTGTCTGCAGAGACCCTGTCCTCTGACTGGATTTTAC
>CM036538.1:653668-656168 GCA_020745685.1 Tautogolabrus adspersus | reverse complement strand
TTTAGAGGAGTATAGACGAGCAGCGTGATGAATGGCTGCCTCGCCGCGCTGAGATAAGCAGAGAAAACATTAGTACAGCCCGTGCAACATGAACTTTATTACTGAACACTGATGCCATATGTTTCCCTGACTTGACTGATCTCTCCCTGAATCTCCTCCGACCGACGATCATTCCCCGACTAACACACCATCATCTGATGAAGTAAAGTGAATCCACCTCTCTTTTCATTTTTAGTGTCCTCCTTTACACCCCTCCCCCCTCCAGCTCCCACGGCGAGGATAAGGACGTGTCAGTGCTCCGTGTTTACGGCAGCAGAAGAGGCTAATAAAAGGCTGATTCCTGCCATCCAGGGACTCCCAGGTAATCAGATCGGAAAATGATGCGCTGCATTAGCTGGCACGTTGCTTCTAATAACTGTGCAGACTAATGAATGTATAAATAAACCCACGGAGGGGAAGAAAGGCTGTTTACAAAGAAGATGGAGGAGGATGGCGAGGCAAACAGCTGCAGAGCCAAGAAGCACGACAGCACACGACTAATGTCCATGCAGACAAATGTGTCGTGTGGGAGGAAGTAAACAAGCTGGCACCATGGCGAGGCTTCATCACTTAGAAACCTTGTTTATTATTCCGTGATGTATGTGATGTTGAACGCAACTGCTGCAGGTAATAACAAGCGGGAAGTCAAAGAACGCAGGAACGGATGTTCCAACACTGAGAGGGTACCTAAAGACAGACACAAAGAAATACTTGCATACTGGCTCTACAGGGTGAAACCGACACTGAGTAGCATTACCATCCTGACGCTAACATACCTTAAAACAGCGCTAGGCTGGGCAGCTGTACACGATACCAAAGGGAACCTTAAAACAGATACTGAGGGATGAAAGGAGATCTGTTCTGCTGATCCCTCTTTAAATACATATCATGTTACGATGTTGAAGCTCCATACTAAACTCTGCAAACACAACATACACAGTTGTTGGCATAATCCCGGATGTGGTTTCCTGCTGCTCTGGACGAGACGTCACGAGAACTTGGCGTGACTTTTCCAGAACCGGATGTCAGGTTCTGCCGATGTATCAGAGCAAAGCATGGAGCAAAGTTGTAGGACACGCCCACCCGGATGCTCACTCAAATCTCCCTTCAACTGCAAACAGAGCTGGCCAATCAGAGGAGAGTGGGCATGGGGAGGGGCGGCCTTGAAGAGGCAGCAGCTGAGATGAAGCGTTTCAGGCAGAGGCTGAAATGAGGGATTTTACGGACACCAGTATCAGATCCATAAGGAGGTTTTTGAGCAACACATCTCACAAAGGATCTTAAATCTTATTATATGTAAAGATATATCTATTAACGCTAACCTGCTGTTAGCCTTAAATCTATTAGCCTAACCTGCTGTTAGCCTTAAATCTATTAGCCTAACCTGCTGTTAGCCTTAAATCTATTAGCCAAAATTGCTGTTAGCCTTAAATCTATTAGCCAAACCTGCTGTTAGCCTTAAATCTATTAGCCAAAATTGCTGTTAGCCTTAAATCTATTAGCCAAACCTGCTGTTAGCCTTATATCTATTAACGCTAACCTGCTGTTAGCCTTATATCTATTAACGCTAACCTGCTGTTAGCCTTATATCTATTAACGCTAACCTGCTGTTAGCCTTATATCTATTAACGCTAACCTGCTGTTAGCCTTATATCTATTGACGCTAACCTGCTGTTAGCCTTATATCTATTAACGCTATCCTGCTGTTAGCCTTAAATCTATTAGCCTAACCTGCTGTTAGCCTTAAATCTATTAGCCTAACCTGCTGTTAGCCTTATATCTATTAGCCAAACCTGCTGTTAGCCTTATATCTATTAATGCTAACCTACTGTTAGCCTTATATCTATAAACGCTAACCTGCTGTTAGCCTTAAATCTATTAGCCAAACCTGCTGTTAGCCTTATATCTATTAACGCTAACCTGCTGTTAGCCTTAAATCTATTAACGCTAACCTGCTGTTAGCCTTAAATCTATTAGCCAAACCTGCTGTTAGCCTTAAATCTATTAGCCTAACCTGCTGTTAGCCTTACTTCTATTAGCCTAACCTGCTGTTAGCCTTAAATCTATTATCCTAACCTGCTGTTAGCCTTAAATCTATTAGCCTAACCTGCTGTTAGCCTTATATCTATTAGCCTAACCTGCTGTTAGCCTTATATCTATTAGCTAAACCTGCTGTTAGCCTTATATCTATTAACACTAACCTGCTGTTAGCCTTATATCTATTAGCCAAACCTGCTGTTAGCCTTATATCTATTAATGCTAACCTGCTGTTAGCCTTATATCTATTAACGCTAACCTGCTGTTAGCCTTATATCTATTAACGCTAACCTGCTGTTAGCCTTAAATCTATTAGCCAAACCTGCTGTTAGCCTTATATTTATTAACGCTAACCTGCTGTTAGCCTTATATCTATTAACGCTAACCTGCTGTTAGCCTTAAATCTATTAGCCAAACCTGCTGT
>CM036538.1:643668-648668 GCA_020745685.1 Tautogolabrus adspersus | reverse complement strand
AGGAACATAAACCTGACATATCAAGCTGTCAACCATCTTCAGACCCTGTTGCCCCCACAGCCGGTGGTCCTACCTGATTCCCTGGAGATCTGCATGAAGGCGTCCACCCCCTTCTCCCCGTAGCTGCCCTCGGAGGCCACGGTGGAGACGTAGTTCCAGCCCATCGCCTTGACGATGTCCACCATCGCCTGAGCCTGGAAACTGTCTGGAGGCACCACCCGGGAGAAGAAGTCGTACCGCCGATCGTCGCTCAGCTCGGGGGCGGTGGAGGCGTAGCTGATCTGAGGGATCTGCAGAGAGAGAGAGGACAGAGGGGGTGAGTTAGGAGGTAGGGGGAGTGTTGGTTGTGACAGAAGTGGAGAAACAAACGTCCATCACAATGTTGACCACAGGAAGAAGAAAAATATGATAAACACGAGTTTGTCCACATTATCTACCATTAAAAATTGTTTCATGGGATTTAAAAAGAATGTATTTAATAAGATGAAAAAACTTTGCACGGTGGTGCAGTGGTTGCAGCGAGGAGGTTCCTGGTTTGAGTCCCTGTCTGACAGGAGCCTCTCTGTGTGGAGTTTGCATGTTCTCCCTGTGCATGTGTGGGTTCTCTCCGGGTACTCCGGCTTCCTCCCACAGTCCAAAGACATGCTGGTTAGGTTAACTGGTGACTCTAAATTGTCCGTAGGTGTGAATGTGAGTGTGGCTGGTTGACTGGCCCTTTCCAAAAAGCCACAGTTCAGTATGCAGTGCAGACTTTTCCGTAGACTGAACCCTCGTGGTCATTCAGTAGGCATGTTTTGGGTCCACCTCAGTAGACTGAACATTTCAGCATGGATGCTAACTTCGGTGTTTGTGCAGTGTGGTTTGGATGCATCCTTTCAGGAAATGAGTTGTGTTTTTAACACCCACAATGCTGTGTGAAATTAAATGTAGAATGTCTCCAAATCTAAACAAACGAGGATGAAAAAAAGTACCAAGATGGATGCGGCCGGTTCGGGTAACGCGCCTCACATCTGAGTTGGAGTGTCAAATGTCTATCAGACGAAGGAGGAACAAATATCGGCCTACTGAACAGTACGTCCTAACAGGATACAGCACGGAGAGAAGGGACTGTCTACTGTCAGATGATGTTGGCACTTTGCAATTTGGGTGCACCTCCTGTCTCTACATGTCAGCCTTGTGATTGGCTGGTGAACAGTGCAGGGTGTAACCCCGCCTCTCACCCAATGACAGCTGGGATTGGCTCCAGTCCCCATCGACCCTGAAGGGGAAAAGCGGTATAGATAATGATGGATGAGTGGGAGACGACTACACAAAGCTTAAGAATGAACACACTTTCATTGAACTCTTCAGCCTGCTTGTTCATCTTTTAGTTCTCTGTCCTTTTTAGGATTCATCGACCAAACGCCTGAATTATTCATGAATCTCATTTAATGTAGTGACTCCCTCACTTAGTAATATATCCATTACATAACAACAACCAGTCCTTCAATCCGCACCAAAACACAGTTAGAGTGTGAATATGTGAGCTGGTCGACGTTTGGTCGAGTTCAGGAACAGAAATGATGTCCATTAATCTTTTAGATCCTGAAGTATGATCCAATTTAAGAAATGAAACACCAGAATTCACCTTTAACAAACACAGACGGTTAGCTTGTGCTAGCGTGCGGTAGCTTGCAGTGTAGGTACAAGCAGTAAACACTACGACCTGCAGCGAGTGGGCGGGGCTTCTGGTGGGGATGATCCCAGGAGGAGGGGCCCAGTTTGAATGTCGTGTTTTCTACTGACTCCTCCTTTAAATCATAAGACATCTCCGGGTGAGACTGGAGTAGGTATCGAGAACACTGATGAGTGATTGACTAAAGACAGCAGACATCAAATATGTGCTTTTTTTAACAAGCGTCAGACTCTGTGAGCAGCTGATCTGAAATGTTTGCTGTCTTTGCATCAACATAGATCTAAAACTGTGCGTCATGGTTACAGAAACAAACAGAGAACTCACTTTAAAGAGGCTCCAAGCCAACAGACAAACAGGCAGCATGGCTCAAACTATGCTTCTAATACTTCCTGGTTCAACCAAAGAGCTGCAGGTGAGGGGGAAGTCAGACAGAAGACTTGAAAGTTGTTATAAATCCTTCAATTGAAATGATGAGTCTTCAACATGTTCATCAAACTACAGTTAATGTCACTGCGGCTGATTCTAAATATAAATACAGGAACTTTCTATCCTCCCCCGTCCTCAAGTCTAATCTGGTACAGTCCAGATTGCCAACATGGTGGAGCATGGTGCATTCAGGTGTGCGTGTTAATCACAGCGCCGTCCCCAACAGGACAGTTTATCAAGTAGAGACAAATGATAAATAAATCAAAGCAACAAGACAGAAGAAAATAAAAACTTCACTTATAATAAAATCATAATGAGAACCTTTCAATCGAGTGAAGCAAATTATTTTTATATTTGAGCTGATTAACTCGCGTCAAATAACCACGACCAGATGTTCAACTCAACGTGATGCTCGCTCACAAGCAAATGTGCTCTGGATGTTAGAAAAGGAAGTCTATTCAGAGGAAACTCGATTTTCACACGGGGGATAAAAACAGACCGGCAGCTTCACAGGAAGTGAGTTTAAGGTACAAATGAACTTTTCTCTGAGCCTCATATCTCTGCGAGGGTGTTAAAGGTGTTTGTGGTAATTACACAAAGTGTGTGAGAGGTCAGCAATTATTTGATCTCTGTCCGTCCTGCTCTGCACCGACGGTCAGTAAAAATTAAATTCCATCCCTCTAGAGAAGCTCGGAGAAGCTCTTCAAGTTGTAAATCCCTCCTCTGTATTTCTTCCAATTAGCCTTTGATCCGCGGGGAGAGGAGCGGCGCTCTCCCTCACATCGTGTCCGGGTTAAAAGTTTGATGTCTGCAGGAGAGCTGCCGTCTGTTAGGAAAGTTAAACACTCACAGCGAGTTACACACGCCTCATTATTTTAGTTTTTTCTCTCTCAGACGATGAACATGTCTGAGGGGAAATTGAATTTTAAAAATACCATTTACAGCACAAACACAAAGAGAGAGGCGCTCGTAATCAGCAGCTCATTTTCACTCTGTTTGTGTTCACCAGAGGCCTTTCTGAGCTGCCAACATCACAACAGGACCTCGTTCAAACACTGCAGCACAGAGACACTTAATCTACTCAGAAATCAGACTCAGTGTGTGTTTAAAGTTAAACTCCAACAGTTCAGTTTGAGACACACAACTAATTCACAGCTCCTCAAACACACAAACCCACTCTGAGCAGTGTCCGCTGGTGCCTTGTTCTCCACTAGGGGGCACAATTTCTCACAGATATTCCTTGAGGTAAATATCTCAGTTCATTAGCTTGATGCTAACACATACTGGAAAATTACAGTAACTCGCTAACAGAATTAGCACCGTGATCACTCTATTGTACTGAACATACTCAACAAACAACACCATGTGCACTCTGTCTTTCAGACATATGTTTCCTAGACTCTGTGGAGACAATAAAAAAACTGCTGACTCATGCTAGTCTGGTCTGCTGCTCTGATCCAGTGACGCTGCGTGACTCACTCTTTACGTCTCGGTTCATGGGATGTGTCCCTCTACGGCCTCCTTCTGGGTGGTCGTGTGTAAGGCGTTAGACGTTAGCTAACCTGTTTACATGCTGCGGACGTTACAGCCTGTTTATCTGCTGCAGACGTTACAGTCTGTTTACCTGCTGCAGACGTTACAGCCTGTTTACCTGCTGCAGACGTAACAGCCCGTTCACCTGCTGCAGACGTTACAGCCTGTTTACCTGCTGCAGACGTTACAGCCTGTTTACCTGCTGCAGACGTTACAGCCTGTTTACCTGCTGCAGACGTTACAGCCTGTTTACCTGCTGCAGACGTTACAGTCTGTTTACCTGCTGCAGACGTTACAGTCTGTTTACCTGCTGCAGACGTTACAGCCTGTTTACCTGCTGCAGACGTTACAGTCTGTTTACCTGCTGCAGACGTTACAGTCTGTTTACCTGCTGCAGACGTTACAGCCTGTTTACCTGCTGCAGACGTTACAGCCTGTTTACCTGCTGCAGACGTTACAGTCTGTTTACCTGCTGCAGACGTTACAGCCTGTTTACCTGCTGCAGACGTTACAGCCTGTTTACCTGCTGCAGACGTTACAGTCTGTTTACCTGCTGCAGACGTTACAGTCTGTTTACCTGCTGCAGACGTTACAGCCTGTTTACCTGCTGCAGACGTTACAGTCTGTTTACCTGCTGCAGACGTTACAGCCTGTTTACCTGCTGCAGACGTTACAGTCTGTTTACCTGCTGCAGACGTTACAGCCTGTTTACCTGCTGCAGACGTTATAGTCTGTTTACCTGCAGACGTTACAGTCTGTTTACCTGCTGCAGACGTTATAGTCTGTTTACCTGCAGACGTTACAGTCTGTTTACCTGCTGCAGACGTTATAGTCTGTTTACCTGCTGCAGACGTTACAGCCTGTTTACCTGCTGCAGACGTTACAGTCTGTTTACCTGCTGCAGACGTTACAGTCTGTTTACCTGCTGCAGACGTTACAGTCTGTTTACCTGCTGCAGACGTTACAGTCTGTTTACCTGCTGCAGACGTTACAGCCTGTTTACCTGCTGCAGACGTTACAGTCTGTTTACCTGCTGCAGACGTTACAGTCTGTTTACCTGCTGCAGACGTTACAGCCTGTTTACCTGCTGCAGACGTTACAGTCTGTTTACCTGCTGCAGACGTTACAGTCTGTTTACCTGCTGCAGACGTTACAGCCTGTTTACCTGCTGCAGACGTTACAGCCTGTTTACCTGCTGCAGACGTTACAGCCTGTTTACCTGCTGCAGACGTTACAGCCTGTTTACCTGCTGCAGACGTTACAGTCTGTTTACCTGCTGCAGACGTTACAGCCTGTTTACCTGCTGCAGACGTTACAGTCTGTTTACCTGCTGCAGACGTTACAGTCTGTTTACCTGCTGCAGACG
>CM036538.1:631168-638668 GCA_020745685.1 Tautogolabrus adspersus | reverse complement strand
GAGCAGCAACCCGCCCACCGTGACGCTCTGAACACACGCTTATTGACATTTCCGTCTGACATTTGTGCGTGCCTTCGATGGCAGAGGACTTCAAGTTATTGACCTTCTGCTGCACGCTGATGTCTATTAAATGAGTGCTTTTGTGTGTGGGGGGGTCGGTTCGGTGTGATGGGTGGCAGCTGGTGTCGCTCGGCTCCGCTGGCCTTTTGGCTTACATGTATGTCCTGAAGTGTGTGTCAGGGGGTCGGAGCCAGGGTCAGCCACGAGCGTGGGTGTGCGTACAAAACAGGCATACCATGCTTTGGGAAATAGTCTCTTCTGATTGGCTTGCAGGTGTCTATAAAATATATGGCGGAACATTTCAGACAAAGATCAACAGGTTTGTTCACAGTTGACATCACTCTCATGCAGAGTGGAGTTGGAGTAATCCCAAGATCAGTCTGCAGAGGGCGCTAAACGGCTTGTTCTGTAAATCACGCCATAGTTCCCTGATATGAAACCAAGAATTTCACCAGACAGCTTCAAGCCTCTACGTAAGCCGCTGAAACCTCTAACATAGACTCTCTTCTCCCAGCACTGGAGAGCAGCCCTCCCCTGGAAGCCCTGCAGCGATCTGCCCCACCAGAAGGCTTCCAGAGAGCTGGCCAATAGGAAAAGAGTGTGCACGTGGGTAGGCGGGCCTTAAAGAGACAGCAGCAATCTGCAACAATCTGACACAGAGAGAGGTCATACCTGTCGCCCCCGATGACATCACAGATAAATATCTGCAGAATCAGCAGCTCATGTTTCTACAAGAATTCATTAATCAGACGCTTTTATCCAAAGTGACGAACATCAGAGAGTAAGAGCAACACAAGCCAGGAAGTAGAGAGGAGGAGACAACATCAGGAAGTGAAAGCAGCTTTATGTCCACAGTGACACAGGTTGTAGTGAAAACTCCAACGGGTTCTTTTTATACTGAAGAAAACTTTCAGACCAGATTTGCCCCCCCCCCCTTTAAAGATCCTGGAGTCTTGAAAAGTGCTGCACATTTTAATCAGGGAGTTTTTTTTTGTTTTAAAATAACAGAACAGAAACACATATGAGGATAAAGTTACAACTCTCCAACTGTGTGGAAAGAGGAAAGAGGCGGGCAGGATCTCAGTGTGTGTTGTTTATGAAAGAGAGAGAGATAGAGAGAGAGAGAGAGAGAGAGACAGAAACTCTCTCCTAATCACACTTAATCACGGTGACCCGCTGGCTCGGGGTGCAGCAATCACCGGTTTCATTACAACCTCTAATTTTCTGTGATATCCTCCTCCCCTCCTTCACACACACACACACACACACAGACACACACACACACACACACACACACACAGACACACACACACAGACACACACAGACACACACAGACACACACACACACACACACACACACAGACACACACAGACACACACACACACACACACAGACACACACAGACACACACACACACACACACGCACGCACGCACACACACACACACACACACACACACACACGCATGCAGGTTTACATTTCAGAACAAAAACACACTTGAACAAAAATACACACACGTAGGCGCTCGCATTCATCAACATGCTGTTATTACCCGCCTGGCGATGGACGGCTAAATGAAGCCGAAAGCAGCGAGCTACATACACTGTGTGAGTCACTGGACATACGTGTGTGTGTGTGTGTGTGTGTGTGTGTGTGTGTTATTATCACCATATTTGTAAAACAGTGCATCAGCATTCAGCCAGTCTGTGATTCACACGAGAAAAAGAGTCTAACAAACCCGCTCTGCTGACTGACTCACTTTCTTTATCCACCTCATTTACAGCAACGGGAAAAGAGGGCTCCAGAAGTAAGACGCTCTCGTTACTGCCGCCATGTTTGTTTTGCTGATACGTCACTTTGCTGAGGCCGCGCCTGTGCAGGTAGTTGTCAGCTGTCAGAAACCGGGGTCAGGCGTATACATACCACACTATCCTGTTTTCTTTCTGCGTTCTGCAGGTAGAGAAATCATTTTTTTCTAAACCGGGATAAGGACTAATCCTGATTCTAAAATCAAGATTTTATAACGTTTACATGAATAAAATCCCAAATGGGGCGCTTCAAGGAAGAATGTGCAACATGTTCCATATAAATATATCAGAGATCCAGTCTCTCCTGTGTAAATGTGTCTCTGAGTCATGACTGTCTACAATGAGGGAGAAGCTCGAGTCCCGCTGGCTGTGTTGTTGTCAGAGCCGTGTTTACATGGACGGGACGGCCGGCTCCTCCCCTTGTGTATAAAAGCTGTTTTAGTCAAGGACTAGAGAGAAGAAGAAGAACATACTCACTGATTATTTGGATGTTACGTAAGAGTTTTTAGATCACGCTCATTCTGTGTCAGTTTACATGAAGCTACGAGCTAACTAAAGAGCGCTAACATTAGCTTGCTAACACTACAATGCAGGACACAGGTGATTGCAGCTCGAGCAAAGGATGATTTTGTCTGCAGCTTGTGTTAAACTCCTTCGTGTGAACGTGAGTGGAGGGGGGTTGGAGGTGTGTCTCTGGAGGAGAGCGGAGGCTTCAGTATGGAGGAGGCGTGGCCAAACAGCAGTTTGTTTTGGTTTCATGCTGGCGCTCAGGGGTGTGTGTGTGTGTGTGTGTGTGTGTGTGTGTGTGTGTGTGTGTAGGTGTGTGTGTGTGTGTGTGTGTGTGTGTGCGTGCGTGTGCGTGTATGGGGCGCGGAATGGTTCAGCTGCATGCACGTCGCACGCACGTGTGATTATTTCATAAAAGTCACACACGTACACACGCACGTGCTTTGTGTAAGTACTACACGCAGCGTGACTTACAGACGCACGTTCGTGCGTGTGTTTAATTGTATGTTTCAGTCACTTCAGGCGGTGTTATCTATATCAACAGGACGTTGATGCCCCCTGCCCCGGGCCTGACAAGTTGAATAAATCCTGGCAGACTGAAGTCCCGTACTCAAGCCGGGCAACAGTACCGATAGCCGGGCAGCCAACTCAACAAAGCCACCGGTCAACCAGACCTCATTTCTCAAAGTTGTGTGGTTTTTTATAGCCTACATGTTATAAAGTCGTGTTTGTGGACAATAGACAGCGGGGCATAGCCCCAGAGAAACGCTGCTCCGGTGATGTTGATCGGTAAGTGGTTTGATAATAAATCCACTTCCTCGTCCTCCCTCATCTGTGAGCGTCCATCTGTAGAGACCTCGGCGGGGATTCAGTGAGCGCAGCCCCGGTATGCCTGGAGCCAAGCCCGGCAGCTCGCTACGGTCCTCCCCGGAGTCAAACGGAACGTGCACCGTTTTAAACTAATAAAACTACAAACTCTTAAACCAGGCAAGGCGATTGACAACAAGCCTTCTCTCTGCTTTGTATAAAAAACGGAGATAGAATGAAAATATTAACAGCAGATTTCAGATTTATCCTCTGATTCTCAAAGCATCAGAAACGATGAGAGCCTTAAAGAGACATATTTACGCACAATATTGAGAATCAGCGGATGTTGATCAAAACCTGCTCCCATGTTGTCACAAACACTCTGAGTGTCTCTGATGCTAACGATGTCATCTTCAGGTATTTTAGTGCCAACATTAAAACATGATCAAATGTTTCCAAACCAACAGACGTGAACTTTTCCTTCAGCGTTGCTCACTGCAGTCTGATCAGCTCCCTTTAATATGAGCCTGGTAGTCCGTTCTTCTACCGGTCCATACTATCAGAATCTAACGCTGTCACTGACTTTTAATCTGTGCCATCTCTGTGCGTCATTCAAGGAAGCATTTTAGCGCTGCTCTGCGGCTTGACCAGCGGACCTCCGTATGATCGGGCCGCCTGTGAGGGATATTGTTTTTGGATAAGAAGGAAATGTTCCGTTATAATGACATATACAGTGTGATGAAAGCTGGTGATGGAGGCACAACAGCTGGCTGCTTAACCAGCTGAGCCGGCCCGCGGGCCGTGAGTTTGGCACATGTGAACTAGAAAATACTATGATCCATATGATTCACGAACCCCGCTCTGCCAAATGATAACTCTACTCATAACCGCTGCGCTAACAGCCCTGCTAAACTCTCTGATCAAATCTCCCTGATCATATAGATAACACCGCCTGAAGTGACTGAAAGAAAAACACACGCACGAACGTGCGTCTGTAAGTCAAGCTGCGTGTAGTACGTGTGTGACTTTTATGAAATAATCACACGTGCGTGCGACGTGCATGCAGCTGAACCATTCCGCGCCCCATAGTGCGTGTGTGTGTGTGTGTGTGTCTGCGTGTGTGTGCGTGTGTGTGTGTGTGTGTGTGCGTGTGTGTGTGTCTGTGTGTATGCGTGTGTGTGTCTGCGTGTGTGTGTGTGCGTGTGTGTGTGTGTGTGTGTGTGTCTGTGTGCGCGTGTGTGTGTGTGTGTGTGAGTATGTGTGTGTGCGTGTGTGTGTGTGTGTGTGTGTGTGTCTGCGTGTGTGTGTGTGTGTGTGTGTGTCTGTGTGTGTGCGTGTGTGTGTCTGCGTGTGTGTCTGTGCGTGTGTGTGTGTGTGAGTATGTGTGTGTGTGTCTGTGCGTGTGTGTGTGTGTGTGTGTGCGTGCGTGCGTGTGTGTGTGTGTGTCTGTGCGTGTGTGTGTGCGTGTGTGTGTCTGTGTGCGCATGTGTGTGTGAGTATGTGTGTGTGTGTGTGTGTGTGAGTATGTGTGTGTGTGTGCGTGTGTGTGTGTGTGTCTGTGTGTGTGTGTCTGTGTGTGTGTGTGTGTCTGTGTGTGTGTGTGTGTGTGTGTGATCATACTGTACATGCTGCCTATACTTCACACATAAAGACTAATAATACCTTGTTGCACCCACTCAAGTGTCGACTCAAGTGGGTGCTGCAGAAGCTATTAGATAAGTCTCTGTTGACGGACCCACTCTCACACACACACACACACACACACACACACACACACACACACTCACACGCAGACACACACACACACACACACACACACACATACTCACACACACAGACACACACACACATACACATGCAGACACACACACACACACACACACATGCAGACACACACGCAGACACATGCAGACACACACACACGCAGACACACACACAGACACACACACACGCACACACACACATACTCACACACACACACACACGCAGACACACACACACACACACATGCAGACACACACACGCAGACACACACACACACACACACACACACACATGCAGACACACGCAGACACACACACGCACACACGCAGACACACACACACACACACATGCAGACACACACACACACACACAGGCAGACACACACACGCAGACACACACACGCAGACACACACACAGACACACACACACAGACACACACACACACACATGCAGACACACACACACACACACACACAGGCAGACACACACATGCAGACACACACACGCAGACACACACACAGACACACACACACACACACACATGCAGACACACGCACACACGCAGACACACACATGCACACACGTAGACACACACACACACGCGCACACACACACACACACAGGCAGACACACACACGCAGACACACACACACACACACGCAGACACACACACGCAGACACACACACGTAGACACACACACACACACGCAGACACACCCACACACACACAGGCAGACACACGCACACACGCAGACACACACACATTCGTGTACTTACATCTTTTACTCCTCTACAAACATTATGACTGATTCCTGTGCTAAAATATTTCACACTACAAACACCTGCACACACACATGCATATAAATATACACACGCACACACACTCCTCTTGCACGCACACACAGTTCTCTTGCATACACTCGCACACACTCACACCCACACGCACGCCGCAGCTCAGCGGCGTGCCATTAAATGTGGTCAGGACTCTTAGTGCTTACATTATTCATTAGCCCCTCTCTGTCACTGAGCGCAGTAATCCTCCTTTAATCTGATGCTGTTAATTCATTTGTCCTACATCGCCCTCCGTCCTCACCTCGCTGTCGCCTGACACGGAGACGAGGGGGGGGGGGACAGGTAAGGAGGGAGCGTGGGGGGGGTGATGACAGAGACGGGGGAGAGAGGAGGTGAAGAGGTCAGGAGAGGAGGAGTGATGAAGAGGAGAGACAATCTAAACCCACTCAGACTTTAAAGTAACGATCACGCCGACAATTAAATCCTGACTGACCTCACTTAATTGAACGCCACACTCCCCGTTACAATGAATATTTTAATGTAGCTCTTTGAGGGCGCTGGGAGGAGGAGGAGGACTCATTATTTTTACATGAATTAATTAGAAAATCACTTCAGAGATTCAGAATTTGGGCTTTGAGCAGCCTGAAGGTTTATCCCGTCTGGATTATGGACCTGTTTCACACGGTCATCCGGCTGTTCACACACCGTCACTGCACCCGACTTTATCCTCTAATCTCATCTTTACTCAGTTAAACTGAGCGTTTACTTTACATTTAAGGAGCACAGCCAGAGGAGGCTCACAGAGAGACACACGGTGACCGCAGAGATGATCAAAAGTTTCTAACAAAGATACAGATGAAAACAGGGACCAGGATCATCGAACATCGGGAATCAAAAAAACAACCGTAAAGAACCCAGCAGAGCTACAAGAGACGCAGACTCAAATAAAGAGGCACAGCATGACGAGACACGAAGGAAGAATGAATCTCATATAATAAATGATGTATATATATCCCTGTGTGCCGCATGTACGGAGGCTATAGTCCTCACGCAGCGGCTGTGGGTTGGAATCTGAGCTCGACCGTTTGCTGCGTGTCCTCCCCCCAACACTTCCTGTCTCTGTTCAGCTGTTCTTTCTAATGAAGACTTTTTGTCTTCATTAGAAAATGACGACACAGGAAAACGCACTAAACGACTGAAGACGTGCCAGATGTTCACAAAGAGAAAAATAAAACAAATGTTAAAAGTAGAGTCAGTATCTTTCTCCTTCAAAATAAAATACAGACTTCTCCTAAAGTAAAGCTGCTCCATCGTCCCTTCTGGGCCTCCGTACATGTGTGCTGGTGACTGTGTCTGCAGAGACCCTGTCCTCTGACTGGATTTTACTGTTCTGCTTTGTTTTGGTTGACTCGGGACGTTTCTGGGCGGAGCTGGTGTGTGTCCTCCAGCCAATGACAGCGCAGCAGGTGAGTTTAGGAGCGGATACTATTCAGTGATTGGATGTGATTCAAACCGGTGAATATGACGGACGTGGACGTAGCATCAAAGAAGAGAAAATATAATCACAGTGAGGAGAAACACCAAGCGGATAAAGCTCGTTCTAAAACGAGGGTGAACCTTGTGTTGGCTTTTACCCGTGGACGTGGAGTTGGTCTGCTTCCTGTTGGACAGGCAGGTGACAAACACCGGCGGTTAGCTTGAGCTAGCGTGCGGTAGCTTGCAGTGAAGCTACAAGCAGGGAGGGGCCCAGTTTGAATGAT
>CM036538.1:611168-626168 GCA_020745685.1 Tautogolabrus adspersus | reverse complement strand
AAGCTGCAACTTTCAGGGCTGAGTAATGAAGCTAACGCTGAAGTGCCTAAAACTGCAGTCCCTCAAGTCTCCACTAGAGGCTGTCTCCTACAGTGAGTCAATCCCCATAGAGCTCCATGTTCAAACCAAGCAGCAACCTCTGGTGTTGAAAGATGAAGCTGACGCTGAAGTGTACTGCAGTTCCTGGAGTGTCCACTAGAGGCTGGCTGCAGAAGCACAGGAAGTCACATACACACCCATTCTAAAAAGCCTGTTTTTACAGCAGACATTAACATGTTTACAGCCTGGTTCAAAAAACCAAACAGGTGTGATTAGCTCATGTCTCGATCAGCACACACTGTACGGGGGGTGAATGTTTTGATGACTCATCAGTTTTGATTTGATGAAGGATAAGAGTTATTCACAATAAGGCGTGTAGCTGACCTGATTGACAGGTGGGCGCGGTGTAACGGTTTGTCAGGAGGCTTAAAACCCGCCTCAGCTCCAGCTCTCAGCCTGTCGTTAGGTTGACTGAAAGTTAGGCTGAGACAGCATTTCCAGCATGGAGACCGCCATCGATGGGACTCACACACACACAAAGTTTAAGATCATCTTTTCTTCTTTACGCCGTTGTCCTTCTTTATGTTCTCGTTCACAGAGAAGGCCGTGTCAGGAGGGGCCGCTCTGCACACAGACACCAGAGGAGCAGCTGTGCCAAAGTTTGAGTCTGACAGATTAAATATCGAACGTCCAGTCATCCACAGAGCGTCTGCAGGGAGCCAGACGAGCAGAGGGAGAGCGAGACAGTTACAGAGAGAGAGAGAGACACAGACGTTTGACGTTTGGATAATGAAGACATCGTTCAGAGACTCGCTGTCTAACAAGTTGCTTTTATACGAGGCTCTTGTTCAAAGATGAAGACAGGAGCTCGTACTCGAGTGAACTCACAGAAACCACGTCAGACTGAAACACAGAAGCCTGCAGACCCTAACACGAACATCTGCTCTGCTGTCGTAAAGGTCCTCACTGACTTCAGTAAGATGAGAGGTACTGACCACACGTCCACATAAGCCCCGTTTAGACCAAAGGCCCCCAGAACTAAAAGGTTCCTGCGTTTCCACCGCTGCCTGAAGTTCTGGGAAGTTTATGCAAATCAGGCTGTGTTACTTTGTAAATGACTTCATTGATTAACAAGGAAAGACGATGAGTGCTGTGTTTAGTGTCAGTAAAGGAAAGAAGAATGAACACTGGATCCCTCACTCCCCTCAAGACAAACATCTCAGAAATGATTTTAACCCCTGTGATGAATGTATTAAAGCTCATGTTGTGACATTTCATCTGTGGAGGGATCAAAAAGATGTTCATCCCCAAAGTCAGAATATATTTGATTTAAAATGTTAATGGAGAATAAAGAAAGTCATTATTTTATACAAACATAAATGTTTTATCTCCATGAACGAACGAGTGAATCACTTCAAATACACTTCAATAAAAACTAAAGAAGAAGAGATCCAGACTAAACCTCTGACTCTTCTGTTGTTTGATTTTCTATTTAGTTTAGTGAATGTGTTCTTAAAGTCAGACTTAGTCTAATCTAATGTGTTTGTACCTTTTTATAATTGTAACAGTCAAACTTTGATTTAAATAAAGGTAGGGTAAAAACAATGGGCTCTCAGCTCTTTTAAACACAGTGGGTGATCTAACACCCTGCTGTGACTGACCAATCAGAGACATTCAGCTCTGCAGGGGCTGCATGCCCTGTTGTCAAAAGTCCCTGGACCTTCAGAAAGTACATAACCCCTAGCAGGGTCTTTTTTAGGGGTAAACTTCCACCCCAGAACTACATTTGTACCCTGGTAGATCTGGTGGAAACACACGTAGTTCCTCAAAAAGACCAGAGTTCTGGGGGATAGTTCCTCCGGTGGAAACGGGGCTAGAGACACCTTCTTAAACACGGTATAAACTATAATATTCTGCAGGTCCAGCAGGAAGCAGCTAATGGAGGAGAGCTAGTGGAGAAAGGTGACATCACAACTACAGACAGAATCTGTTGTGTCGTCGTCTTCAACGTGGTTTTGTCTCTTTGAGTCGTGAGCTGTTAGCGCTCAGTGTCAGAGCGCCTTTCCTGTTTACTGTTAGATGGATCTTTGTTGTCATTGCATGTTAGACAATGAACTTCAGTTGAAGCTATCCTGTTTGCAGCATATCAAGACAAATATATCAAATATAGAACATGTACACAAACACAAGCCAGGCACATCTCACTCATACCCACATTCATACCCGTAAACATTTGTCAAACGAAGGTAATAAATACTCTCTCCAATTACAATATAGGGAGTTCAAACATGACAGTTATTGCACAGAGTTCAAGTCTGGGGGTGAGTTCTATCTGTGTGTGTGTTTGTAGCGTGTCCACTGCTCTGGGGAAGAAGCTGTTCTGAAGCCTGTTTGTGCGTGTGTTTGGGGTTCTACCTGAAGGGAGGGTGGTTACCGGGGTGTGAGGGGTCCTGCAGGATGTTTGTGGCCCGTGTGAGGAGACGGCTTGAGTGGATGCCGTTCAGGTTTGGGAGAGGGGAGCCGACAATCCTCTCAGCAGCTGCAGATCTTTTTTGTCTGCAGCAGTGCAGCTGGAGTACCACACAGTACAGCAATAAGTTAAAATACTCTCAATTGTGTATCGGTAGAAACTGATCAACAGTTTCTGGGGAAGCCTGTTGAGTCTCAGGGTCCTCAGGAAGAACAGTCTCTGCTGGGCTCTCTTGATGATGCAGGAGGTGTTCAGGCTCCAGGTGGCGGTTTTCAGACAGGTGGGGACAGTTGCTTGTTGTAGTGACAGGTTGAAGATGTGTGTGAATACTGTCGTGAGCTGGTCAGCACACGCCTTCAGCACTCATCCTGAAACGCCATCAGGCCCAGTTGCTTTATTGCAGTTGATGTTGAGTAGTGCTCTCTTTACCTGGTATGTCTGGAGAGCGAGTGGCTGGTCGCTCTCGGGAAAGCTGGTTTCAGCGTCTGGATCTGGTCCTCTGCTGGAGCTGGAGCTGTCCTCGAAGCGGGCAAAGAATGTGTTCAGCTGATCAGGGAGGGAGGGATCAGTGGAGGCGGGGGGACTGTTGCTCTTCTTGTAGTCAGTGATGTTCCTTACACCTTGCCACATGGCGCGGGGGTTGTTTTCAATGAAGTTGAAAGAACAGGTGCTGACAGGAAGTGACCAGAGGCAGAGAACAGGTGCTGACAGGAAGTGACCAGAGGCAGAGAACAGGTGCTGACAGGAAGTGACCAGAGGTGCTGACAGGAAGTAACCAGAGGCAGAGAACAGGTGCTGACAGGAAGTAACCAGAGGCAGAGAACAGGTGCTGACAGGAAGTAACCAGAGGCAGAGAACAGGTGCTGACAGGAAGTGACCAGAGGCAGAGAACAGGTGCTGACAGGAAGTGACCAGAGGTGCTGACAGGAAGTAACCAGAGGCAGAGAACAGGTGCTGACAGGAAGTGACCAGAGGCAGAGAACAGGTGCTGACAGGAAGTGACCAGAGGCAGAGAACAGGTGCTGACAGGAAGTGACCAGAGGCAGAGCACAGGTGCTGACAGGAAGTGACCAGAGGCAGAGAACAGGTGCTCACAGGAAGTGACCAGAGGCAGAGAACAGGTGCTGACAGGAAGTGACCAGAGGTGCTGACAGGAAGTAACCAGAGGTAGAGAACAGGTGCTGACAGGAAGTAACCAGAGGCAGAGAACAGGTGCTGACAGGAAGTAACCAGAGGCAGAGAACAGGTGCTGACAGGAAGTGGACCAGAGGCAGAGAACAGGTGCTGACAGGAAGTGACCAGAGACAGAGAACAGGTGCTGACAGGAAGTGACCAGAGGTGCTGACAGGAAGTAACCAGAGGCAGAGAACAGGTGCTAACAGGAAGTGACCAGAGGTGCTGACAGGAAGTAACCAGAGGCAGAACATCGACAGCTGTTCTCGAGAGTTCTAATCAGCATCAAAACCATCCTAAACAGGTGTTTCACTATCAGGTGTTGTAGAAATAGGAACACAGAGTGTGTTTCATAATCTGACACATGAGGCTTCTAAACGTCAAACTGTGGCGCTGTCGTCGTTCATCGATGTGTCCTCTGATGATTGATGATTGATTATCTTTGTGTGTTCGTGTCTTTTACAGTCTCACAAAGATTTCCTGCAGGGACGATAAAGATGTCGACGGTTCTGTAACCTCGAGCACTAATGAGACACTCACACACACTCACAGCTGCTGAAACACCCTGATGTAAAGACAGAACAACATGGTTACCATGGAGACGCTGATCTATAGATCCAGGAAAGATGTTCAGGGTACGACTGTTTTATTAATGATGGTTATTATCACGTGTTACCCGTTGTGGTGTGAACACAGGCCGGCGTCTGTGAGTGCTTCCTGTTTTAATCAGTCGTGACTTTGAGAATATGAACGCTGCAGCGTCATGATGTCCTCTTTGTCTTCTCTCCTCTGAAACGTGTTCCCAAACTTTCAGACTTGTTCCCAAACTTGAGCATGAATTATGAATTGTTTTGTCTGTAACACGAGGGAGAAAATGTAACGACGAGTTATTACCATGAATCCAAACTGTGGCTGATAAACGAGCGAGTCGGGCGTGAAGACGGACGACATTTTCTCTTCTCCGTAAAGCCATCAGGCTCTGAAGGGACGAGCACACGCTCTGAAGAGACTTATTGTCGCTTTGTTTTCACTGATGGAGGGGATTCCAGACATTTCTCGGATAAGCTCGCAGCAGGAGGACGCTAACTTCACGCCGTCACAGGAAAGATGGTTAAAAAGGAGCGTTGTGGGGGTGTGTGTGTGAGCTGGATGAAGATTGAAGAAGTGAATCCCTCTGATCTCTCTCTCTCTCTCTCTCTCTCTCTCTCTCTCTCTCTCTCTCTCTCTCTCTCTCTCGCTCTCTCTCGCTCTCGTCCTTGGCCGGCTGCTCTGGCACGACTCGTGTGGGAAAAAACAGGACAAGGTTTGGCAGGATCAGATTCTGGGTTTGGCTTTCAAACGGCGCTAATATGCTAATTCCTCTCTGTTAAATGAGGAATGTCCCCGGTGGAGGCTCAGGCATCGGGGAACTACTCCACTCCAAGTGATCTATTTATAAAAAGCATCGCGGCGGGGGGGAGGCATCCATCATGGAGCCCGGGAGTGGAGGAGATGTGTGGTTAGCATCAATTATCTTGGAGAGCTGTGTGTTTATTCTCAGGTGTTCCTGTGACACAGGCCTCTTTTATCTGTATTTATGGATATTTATATGTAAATATAAAAGCATGAAAGTGGCGACCTCACAGGAATAAATTACCGTACCACATACCACACATTATAGAGACGCCAGTCTTTATGTAAATCATGCAGTGGCCCATTTCAGAGCCAGGTATGAAGAACCTTTAAAGAAGTCTGGAGAATATGCACGTGGAACAATCTGCTGTGGTCAGAGACGATGCTGTGATTATGCAGAAGTTTAAATATTAAAGATTTGAATCTAACTCTCCCTCCAGCTCTCTCCCAGAGGTTCACTCTTCTCGGTTTGGAGCATCACGCTGTAAAGAAGAGAAAGAAGCTCCACATGTAGCCAAGAGACGTCTGAGGGCCGGATGGACAAAAGGATTGTGCAGCTGTTGCATCAACGAAGCCCGAGCGAATTATTAAGAAGAAGACGCCGTCTGGTTCACAAGCACACACACGAAGGGTTAAATGCTCCTCTGATGCCCCGTGACTCTGCCAGGTCAAACTGTACGACGCACGACCTGAGCTCCGGATTTATGAGCTCACACTGTACGACCCGAGAGAATGGAGTTGGTGTTAAGAAGCGACAGCTGATCACTGATTGTTAGCTGCTCTTACATGCAGATGTCTGTTTATAGAGATGAATTAAAGCAGATTGAATTCCACTTCTCTTTGCTTTCCAAACAGACTGTTTTCCTGAGTACAGCATCGTATCGCGAGCTGCTTCCCTAGCTGACAAGGACTACATGTACCACAAACAGAAACCACATCGTTTCCAACAACATGCAGGATCTGCTCCTGAGCCTAAAGATTCGATATTCTCATGCAGATTGTGTAACAAGGGATTAACGAGCCGACAAAAGCAATGTGTCTTTATTCCTGCCTTTAACAGTGCGAGTGTTTCTGCTGCATGGAGGAGGTTGTAGCATGCCAAGGAGTCCTCCTCGAGCTTTAAACTGCTGTGAAGGCTGTAAAGACATTTCCAGGAAGAGGTTTCTGTGCACAGTTTGAACTGCTTAAATACTTTCAGGTGGAATAATTCTCTCAGTCCAAGAATCAAGCAGTCATTAATCAGAAACCAGATAACTTAACCCCTCGTCGGTGCAGACTGGCTCTTATCTCTATTTCTGGATGTTCAAACAGCACCACCCCTGCCTCCTAAACTCAACCCCCCCAACACACCCCCTCACTGGCCGCACACAGTCGACTTCACGCCGCTCCGAGGCTCCCGTGTGGACTCTGCTGTCAGCGCCAGTTCCTCCGTGTTCCATATTAGGCGTGCAGCCGAGTCCCTGCGGTGAGCCAATGGGAACAGAGGGTGACCCGCGGGGTGAGACCACCATCTGTACCTGACTCACTGTGCTCAGAGAGTATGCCAGCAGCAGGGCACACACACACACACACACACACACACACACACACAGGCCTGGACGCTGCTAACAAGGACACTCGTACCAGAGCTGATAATGAGGGTTTGTCCCTGCTGAAGAAAAAATATGAGCACCACCTGCTTGGTCCATGCAGAGAGGAGGCTGCTGCTGACGTAGGTCGCTGTTTGAAGGGTGATTCCTGCATGAGTCACTTTTTAGAGGCTTCCTTTCAAACAGAACATTTAAAGAGGAAGTGCAAACCAAAAGAAAATGTTCATTAGGTGAATGAAATGATTACTCTGGATAGATTAAAAACAGAAAATGAGAGTCAGGAGGAAGGGAATGAAGAGATTCTTGTTGTAATAAAGTGTTTTTGTTTTTATCTCTTCATTTTAAAGTTTTAATATCCACCTTTAAGTGTTCTCTCCTCTTGTGTGTAATGAAGCCTGTCTCCTCCTCAGTACTGATAATAAAGACTCTGTCACATTCTGGGTCAAAGCTTTGCATCGACTCTGCAGACGGCAGACGAGGGACCTGATCCATTTTCACAGAGTGAAGCCTGATAATGCTCAGATGTGTCTCCTCTTGTACAACAGTTATGACGTTCATCAGCTTCTACTGTGGGAGCTTTGAGTGGAAGAGTTTAGTGTCAGCACTGGATGAGGATTCTTTAGGTCGTTATATTTCAAGAAAAAATTTGATTAGAGTCACGGAAAACTATCGAATGCAGGCTTTCCCAACCTCGGGTCCTGACCCCACGTGTGGTCGTCTGAACTTTGTATTTATTGATCATTTAAAAACATGTTGTGTGTTTAAATATTGTGAACACAGGCTACTGTCAGTACGATCAGTCTTTGATTATATATCTAAATGATGACGTCTGTGTGGAGATGTCTGGAGGTTCACTGGGAAAACAATGAATGAATCCAACGTGTTGCCGTGACGCTCTGTCACACCGCATCCTCCGTGATTCAGAGACACAACACGAGAAATCCTGCGTGAGTCAGTTCTCTTCCTGTTGTTCTGTTGATGTAACAAAGCTGTGAGACTCGGCCTTTAGTTTGATATCTGAAGATGAGACGGTGATGATGATCCCAGAGACAAACACACGTCACAGCACAGGAAACACCACTGTCAGAATAAAACCCTGAGAAAGACATTAAATGAGGCATCAGTCGAAAGTATGGAAGCTGAAACTATTATCTTTAACTTATTTAAGGTGTGTGTGTGTGTGTGGGGGCTATGTTATAAAAAACATGATGAGACATACTTCCCGATGAATACTGAACTTTAAAGCATGTTTGGTGAGTCTCACTCCCGTTTGATTAACCTCCTGCTGCTGCTAAGATTTCACTTTTTCAGCATTTCACTCCCAACCCGAGCAGAGACGGTTTCCAACCTCCGACTACTTTTGAATCTAATTTAAAAAGTCTGGCAGAGTTTCATTAGGAGGAGAGGGAGCCCTCGTTTCGGTTGCAGCTGCACTTTGTGCTCGCTGCTGATAACACTGATGTATTTTTAAATAAAAATCTTGCCGACTGCAGCTGTAACGGATGTAATCTATAACGGCTTGTAATTGTCACCCAGGTCCCCGGGCCAGGTTTATTTCATGAAAAGAGCAGGTGTTGGTGAGATTTGGTCCCCTCAGCATTCATCACTCTCTGGCTTGTAAAGCAGAGCGAGAGGCCAGCACGCCACGCTAACAAGTACCTGTTAAAAAAAAGAAGTCATCCCTCGCTCTTTGACGGCGAGTATTAAGCTCTGGGTCGGGGTCCAAATGGGGCTACGGGCTTGTTTGTGGCGGCCGTGACTTGACAAGGATACCTGTGTGTTTTAATGAGCCGCGGTCTCTGGGTGGAAATAAATTATCACAATGAGATCGTGAGCGGAGAAAGTTGAAGACTGCTCAGCGTTACAGTATATTAATCTCTCTCCTCCACGTTGGCTTTACAACCTTGTAGCTCGTGATGAGAACAAAAGTCTGCCACAGACAGGGAGGGACGGCTGTGATCTTAAATAACCCTCAAGACTGTGATAAAGATCTGCGACAGTGTGCAGACACAAAACTCATTCTACTGAGCGCCGAGCCCTCACTAATTATCTGTGTCGTTCTGAGCCTCGTAACCAGTTCTTTTTACTTTTCACTAAATACACCGAGGAAAAAAGGAAATGACATCTACAAGGTGATACTTTATGGTTTGATGGTCTTACTAGAGCAATTATCTTCATATTACAGAAGCAAATGAGCAATAAACTGATGAAACTCGTCTGTAAAGAATCACAGGAGTTCCTTCTGTATGTTTCTGCTCCTTCTCTTCTGGAGTAATCGCAGCAGCCGCAAATAAATTGCCTTGAATCGGGCCACGCCCCCCTGATCGTCGGGGTCTTATTGAGCTAAGAGCCCGACTGTTTCTAACAGCCTCACAGAGCTGCTAGCATAGCTGCAGATTTGTGTTTTATTTTCCTGCAGTGTGTGTCTCCAAACAAACGTTGCTCTGTGTGAGACCTTTAACTATGCAGCTCAGCTGTCAGAGAGCCTTTGATTGTTCTGTTGACGCTCTGACGTCATTCAGTCGACAGATGTTGGCTCCTGGGACAACGAGAGAAAGACCTATTTACCTAGAAAGAGAAGAAGTAGCTGCCTCGTTTACCAGAAATAACTACACAGCACGGATGCAAACACACACACCTGCAGGCACATACATGAAGATACACACGTGAAGATACACACCAACATTACACTCATACACACACATGGTGCTGCACACACACACACACACACACACACACACACACACACACACACACACACACACACACACACACACACACACACACACACACACACACAAACATACACACACAGTGGACTGGGTGTCACAGTTGCAGTGCATGGGGTGTACACACACAGAGGTATCAGGGAAAGGCATGAAATAGCTTTGAAGGCAACTCTATTTTTACCACAACATGTCATGTGTGTGTTTGTATGATACATGTGTGTTTATATGATCGGAGGTGAGCAGCAGTAAACAGTATCTGCTCTCTGTGTGTGTGTGTGTGTGTGTGTGTGTGTGTGTGTGTGTGTGTGTGTGTGTGTGTGTGTGTGTGTGTGTGTGTGTGTGTGTGTGTGTGTGTGCGTGTGTGTGTGTGTGTGTGTGTGTGTGTGTGCATGGCTGAGTGTGTTTGAATTACTCTGAGCCCAACAAAGAGCAGGCCGAGCGTGCAACATGCATTTGATCTAAGCGGCCAACAAGCAATAAATTTTATATCAGGCTGGAGATGGAAATCCTGGTGGGCTGCTTCCAAAAGAGCTGATCAGAATACAAACACCTTCAAAGCGGGGGTGGGGAATACAGAGAGAGAGAGGAGAAAGAGGGATGTGAGAGAGGGGTGAGAGAGACTGGATGAAAGAAGAGGAGTGATGAACTCGTGACTAAAAGGCAAACAATTAAAATGTTACAAAAAAAGCTAGTTAGCAAACCTGACGCACGGACGAACGGATGGACATATAGACAGATGGATAGATGATGCCGTGTGCAGGATAATCGTCTTTTATCCAATGACTGCAGAAATTAAGAGGACGCTATCATCATGGCCAGTGTCAGCTGGCAACCCTCACCCACAAGACAAAGACTCAAACTACCAGGATGCACTTTTTGGTGGAATACCATGGAAACTAAGAAACGCGACGCAGCTACAACAGATTCTGGGAAAGTTTTATCTTTCCATGAAGACGGTGGAGGGCGACTCACAGAGAGCTTTGACTCCTGGGTGAAGACGGTGGAGGGTGACTCACAGAAAGCTTTGACTCCTGGGTGAAGACGGTGGAGGGTGACTCACAGAAAGCTTTGACTCCTGGGTGAAGACGGTGGAGGGTGACTCACAGAAAGCTTTGACTCCTGGGTGAAGACGGTGGAGGGTGACTAACAGAAAGCTTTGACTCCTGGGTGAAGACGGTGGAGGGTGACTCACAGAAAGCTTTGACTCCTGGGTGAAGACGGTGGAGGGTGACTCACAGAAAGCTTTGACTCCTGGGTGAAGACAGTGGAGGGTGACTAACAGAAAGCTTTGACTCCTGGGTGAAGACGGTGGAGGGTGACTAACAGAAAGCTTTGACTCCTGGGTGAAGACGGTGGAGGACGACTCACAGAAAGCTTTGACTCCTGGGTGAAGACGGTGGAGGGTGACTAACAGAAAGCTTTGACTCCTGGGTGAAGACGGTGGAGGGTGACTAACAGAAAGCTTTGACTCCTGGGTGAAGACGGTGGAGGGTGACTCACAGAAAGTTTTGACTCCTGGATGAAGACAGTGGAGGGTGACTCACAGAAAGCTTTGAGTCCTGGATGAAGACGGTGGAGGGTGACTCACAGAAAGCTTTGACTCCTGGGTGAAGACGGTGGAGGGTGACTAACAGAAAGCTTTGACTCCTGGGTGAAGACGGTGGAGGGTGACTCACAGAAAGCTTTGAGTCCTGGATGAAGACGGTGGAGGGTGACTCACAGAAAGCTTTGACTCCTGGGTGAAGACGGTGGAGGGTGACTCACAGAAAGCTTTGACTCTTGGGTGAAGACGGTGGAGGGTGACTCACAGAAAGCTTTGACTCTTGGGTGAAGACGGTGGAGGGTGACTCACAGAAAGCTTTGACTCCTGGGTGAAGACGGTGGAGGGTGACTCACAGAAAGCTTTGACTCCTGGGTGAAGACGGTGGAGGGTGACTAACAGAAAGCTTTGACTCCTGGGTGAAGACGGTGGAGGACGACTCACAGAAAGCTTTGACTCCTGGGTGAAGACGGTGGAGGACGACTCACAGAAAGCTTTGACTCTTGGGTGAAGACGGTGGAGGGTGACTAACAGAAAGCTTTGACTCCTGGGTGAAGACGGTGGAGGGTGACTAACAGAAAGCTTTGACTCTTGGGTGAAGACGGTGGAGGGTGACTAACAGAAAGCTTTGACTCTTGGGTGAAGACGGTGGAGGGTGACTAACAGAAAGCTTTGACTCTTGGGTGAAGACGGTGGAGGGTGACTAACAGAAAGCTTTGACTCTTGGGTGAAGACGGTGGAGGGTGACTAACAGAAAGCTTTGACTCTTGGGTGAAGACGGTGGAGGGTGACTCACAGAAAGCTTTGACTCCCGGGTGAAGACGGTGGAGGGTGACTCACAGAAAGCTTTGACTCCTGGATGAAGACGGTGGAGGGCGACTCACAGAAAGCTTTGACTCCTGGGTGAAGACGGTGGAGGGTGACTAACAGAAAGCTTTGACTCCTGGGTGAAGACGGTGGAGGGTGACTAACAGAAAGCTTTGACTCCTGGGTGAAGACGGTGGAGGACGACTCACAGAAAGCTTTGACTCCTGGATGAAGACGGTGGAGGGTGACTCACAGAAAGCTTTGACTCCTGGGTGAAGACGGGGGAGGGTGACTAACAGAAAGCTTTGACTCCTGGGTGAAGACGGTGGAGGGTGACTCACAGAAAGCTTTGACTCCTGGATGAAGACGGTGGAGGGTGACTCACAGAAAGCTTTGACTCTTGGGTGAAGACGGTGGAGGGTGACTCACAGAAAGCTTTGACTCCTGGGTGAAGACGGTGGAGGACGGTGGAGACGGTGGACAGACAGACAGACAGACAGACAGACAGACAGACAGACAGACAGACAGACAGACAGACAGACAGACAGACAGACAGACAGACAGACAGACAGACAGACAGACAGACAGACAGACAGACAGATGACGTGTTGAGAGAACATTTAATGTGTTAGAGAAGAAGAAACCTGCGTGTAGATGTATAATAAAGGTTTCTGTGCTGCTCAGAGAGCTGGAAAGAATTAATGAGCCTCAGCACGAGTCTGTTAGAAATAAAAACGAGAGAGAGAGAGTGAGAGAGGGAGAGAGAGAGAGAGAGGGGATAGAGGTATGTGGGGGAGGGTGATGGACGGCTGCAGAGAATCAGGTGATGTGAGGAAGAACGCTCTCGCTCCTCTGGGCTCCTCCACCGTCCCCCCCCCCTCTCGGGGGGAGGGTTAGAGGCCCCGTGTATATTAGAGACGCTGCGTGTTGCCTCGGGCTTTTCACCGTCTCCTCTTCCTCACTTATTATCACAGAATATCCCCATTGATCTTCCATTGTGGGATCGTCCTCCCACCCTCGCTGTGACTGGGTATTTCCTTCAGAGCTCGCCGTCGCTGTTCAGACCTTTTATTGGACACCAGTCCTCCTATAACAGTGGACGCTGCAGTGACACAACGACAAGCTGACAGGTCCGAGGTCAAGATGCTGCATCTCGATCTCAGTGGTGAAAACGCATCACGACTCAAACTGCAGCGAACACTTCTGTCTCATTAAAGAATCCAATGATTCCAATAAAATGTCAGATAAAAGAAAAATACTCAAAGTCCGAGGTCATCAAATGCTTCGTATTCACCTCACAGACAAGTTTAGAAAGGCTCACTTACAGATCTGAGGGAGACAACATTACCCACAATGCAACAATAACCACAGACAGTTTGTTCGGGCTGATGTAGCCTGCAGCAGAGATGAGCGAGGGGGGATACAGAGTTCTCATGTCTGTGTAACACCACGCCATCAAACCTGTAGTCTTCCACTGACTCTGACTCAAGTGACATCACTCGAGGACAGGAATCAGACGCTCCCTCTGAGACATTAGAGGTGAGTACTCTCTCTCTCTCATGTAATGTGCGTGTTCTCGACCACTTGGACAACATTACATCACTTCCCTTTGTCACATTATTGAGTGGACACTTCTGTCTCACACACACACACACACACACACACACACACACACACACACACACACACACACACACACACACACACACAAACACACACTGCCAATCATCCATCTCCTCTCTCTCTCTGAGCGAGTGAGGGTAATCGACAGTGGGGTCTGGAGGATTGAGGCGCAGCAGGAGTCATTAGCAGAAGCTGGCAGGCCTCTCTTCTCAGTTTGTGTGTGTGTGTGTGTGTGTGTGTGTGTGTGTGTGTGTGTGTGTGTGTGTGTGTGTGTGTGTGTGTGTATGTATGGGGGTGGATCCATTCTAAATTCATGCGCACCAGTCACTCAAACGTGTACCCTGCGCCTGCAAAGACCTCTGTGATCTGACCAACGTCTGACACTACACCTACAGTTTCCATAGACTTACAATGGTTACACGGGCACAATGTGTTTAATGACTCACCCAGATACAAACAATCATTGAAACAATGAGTTTTAATTAGGCCTAAAAATATCCCTTTAATTTACCCCTTTATAAATCCTAAACAAACTCAAAGTCACAAACAAACTAAATATACACTATGAGCCACGAAAGTTCAGTTTAAATGGTCTTTAGTCTCTTTTTAATCTAAAACAAATAATCCAACGCGGCCGTTCGCTCCAAAAAAAAAATAAACTCAGTTCGTCCCAAAAAAGTAACCGAAGAAATCCAACAAGAAGTCCCTCGATCGCTGCTATACCAGAAAGAACAAGACAACGATCTCATGGGGAATCAGGTCAGTCGGACCGTCTTTGTTTCAGCCTGACCATGCGTCACGCTGAAGGGAATCTGACGTCTTTCTTTGAGACACTGTCTTCTGGACCAATGGCGCTCGTGCATGTAAGTGAGGGGCGTGGCTTTAGAGGGAGCACAGAGGGGAGGGGGTGGGTGTAGACGGAGAACTAAGGTAATGCTACTTTCAAAATCATGCTAGTTTTCAGAAATGACCAACCCTGCCTTTAAGGTCACAATATTCACCAGTAACTGCTTATTAACTGTTTGCCCTTCTAATGACTGATTACTGATGGTCAGTTAGGAGGTTATTGAATTATGATCTTTGTATGCTGACTTCTACCTTGTAAGGCTCAAACAAATCAAAGCATATCATAATCAGGGTTCAGTGTGAACGAGCGACTCCCACAGTCAGACAGAAGATTAAAACAATCAGTGAACAGAGCAACAAGCAGGTTTGATAACATGTGACAAATGTGCAAAGTTTGTCCAATCAGCTTCACCTTATTACATCACATGTTCCAGTGAAAATCATGGTCAGTGATTCCTCTATCATTTTTGATTTTGAAATACTTTATTAATCCGTGAGGGATATGGGGTTTACACTCTGTTATTATTCACACACATGCACAAACCTGTGGACGTGCATTAGTGGAGAGATGTCAGAGTGGGGCTGCTACACACTGCTAAGCAGGGAGCGCACTAGAGCAGTTTTGGGGTTTGGTGCCTTGCTCAATCCGTGTCGGATCTGCTGCCCAGTCCAAGGCCATGAAGCAGGTTGCTGGTACCATGAAGCTGGAGCTGGCTCAGTACCGTGAGGTGGCTGCCTTTGCTCAGTTTGGTTCAGATCTGGACTGAGCTGCTTAAACAGGGACAGTACTGT
>CM036538.1:533668-606168 GCA_020745685.1 Tautogolabrus adspersus | reverse complement strand
CCGCTGCCTCTCAGGACGAGTGGAGAAGGACTCGGTCAGCCAGCGAGGCGGCAAACAGCCCACGAGATCGAGAGTTAGAGGACGGGCGGAGGGAAATGCCAACACTTATTACTTCAGATAATAAAACTGCACATGGTCTCCATGGATTATAACAGGTTCATGTGAAATATTCACGAGCTTCTGTTGAGCTGTCACAGACTGTTTATGATAAGAGGACGTTTTATTCCAGATTTAAAAGAGAAACAAACACACTCACGTCCAGCAGGCGTCTGATTGGTCGACGTCTCTGGTCCAATGTTCCTTTGTGGAGCTGAAAACTGAGTTAACCCTGAAGTTACCTCGAATACTGAAGTCCTGCTTCTAAGCAAAGACCTCACATCCACAAAATGACAGAATGCAAGCAATCAAGGCGACAACAGACCAGGAAGTCCTGTTCTGATTGGTTACCAGCAGAGGACAAAGTTAAGTCAAGTATGTTTCCAAAACACGAGGAAATAACTCAGTCAGATGTTAATAATAATACTTAGACTTATATAGCATGTTTCTATATACTCTAAGGGCCTGATTTACTAAGATCCCAATTAAAGAGTACTAAATTGCGTGTTCACTCCAAAAAATTGCGCGTTTGGCTTGTGGTCGTTTTGCGGGTGATCTACTAAGAAACTTTGCGTGAATGATAACGGGTGCAAACCTTGAGGGGGCGGTTGTATTTGAGTCAGGCTTTTGCGTGTTCTACTGGGTTACGTCACGGAGAGTTTGGACGGAAAGCAGGATGACTGCAAGCACAAAATAGGTATTAGTGGGAGAGGCAACTGAACGTACAGTATTTTCGAGTTATAGCAGATAAATCTGAATATAACAAAAAGAACATTTGGCTTACAAGAAAACCTCGGCATTAAACAGGGCCTCTCTTTTCTTCTCTCCATCTTTTGAATGAATTGTCATACATTGCGCAGGAGGTGCGAGCTGTGTCCTCTGTGGCACCGGCGCTCAGGCGCGCCCCTCGGGCTATTGTTGCGCACCAGACTGCTGGCCAGCGCTGTGTCTGATCAGACATAATTGCCCTGGCAAGAGGTATCGAAGACGGGGGTACAAGCAGTGGTGAGGTCCCCCAATCCAAGTGCCTTAAGCTTGGAAGCAGGGGGCTGTAGAGGTTGGAGACGAGCGCGATAGGGAGAGGAGCGCACCGGAGGAGACGAGCTGGAGAGACGCGCAACCCGAGAAAAAGGAAATCCCCAGTTTAAAATGTAATGTTGGTGAGAAAAGGGAAATAGGAAGACATAAATGTCAATGTGTAAATTCTTTAGAATGCAGAGGCTGTGAATGTTCAGTTATATTAGTTTAATCATGGTGTTTCTCTTTATTAACTATTATTGAATCCAAATAAAAAAATAATTCATGTCATTTATTTTGACGTCAATCTAAAACATGTTAAGATGTTGGGGGAAAAACGTGATCTTTATACCTTCTTTTATTGAGCCTATGTCTCCTCCTAACTGCAGCCTGTTGTGTGTAACACTGGGCTCCTGGATTAGCACCTTCCTTTCAAAGGTGTTAAATTTAGACAACGTCACAATCACCACAGTTTTTGCCTGGCTTGGTAAATCACAATGCGTGTACTAACTTCACTTATTTGAATTTCCTCCTCCCAGTATTTTGCACGCTACGGCAGAAACGCCCCATATTACATATTCATTAAGGCAAACGTACTAAATGGACAATGCGTGTTGTTTTGCTCATATGAAAGACGCAATCCTCACTGCGTGTCGTTAGTAGATCAGATAGCACATGTTTTGCTGGTGGTATCAAGTTTGCACACGTTTTAAGACACGCAAACCTTTAGTAAATCAGGCCCTAAGACGCTTAAGTGTAAGTGTCATGGCCGCCATGACTGACACGACATGTTTATCGTTGCCATGGAAACACCGGATGTTACGTCAAACACCGCTGCATAATGAAGCGTGAGCTGCTCCTGAAAGCTGCCGTCCTGTTGCTGTATGAGCTGCTGTGATAAAAACCTCATGTAGATTATACTCAGATACATCAGCTCGTCTGTAAACATATTCTCCTCCTCAGGTCGGCTTCACCCGGTCGTCATGACTACGCAGAAATCGTTTTTATTGGGGATGGGGGAAGCAGAGAGAATCACTCCCATGATTCCTCGCCAGCCTTGACGCCATCTTTAGTTATTTTTTTGATTGAGTGCCCCCTGGTGGAGGAGTTTGAATACTGTGTGTTTAAGTATTCAAAAGTTTGTTCCGACACACAGGTGCTGACAGGAAGTCCCGAGGCGGAGCATTTTTTTGAATAATTAAAGTTAGGGGGGTTAGGGTATCATCGTCATCGTCATGAAGGTAGCAGGTGTTCATAAAGAGCTGGGTCTTTAGCTTTCTCTTAAAGGTACAAAGGGACTCTGCAGATCCAATGGGGTTTGGAAGTTCATTCCACCACCGGGGGGCGACAGAGGAGAAGAGTCTAGTTAGAGACTTAAGACCGTGTTGTGAAGGTTGGATCAGAGCCTTTCATTGGCAGAGCGTAGTGGACTGGAGGGAGTGTAGACCTGGATCAGAGAGTTTAGGTAAGGAGGAGACGTTTTTTTATTTAAGAACTGAAGTCACGTTAATGAACGCTGTTACTGTCCTCCAGGGTGGCTAACAGGAGTCTGATGGCGTTTCCTGCAGCATGAGTTTGCACAGTAGAAATGTGTTGCTGCCTTCACATCACAGAACTCTCCACATGTTAAATGACATAAAAACATGTTTAATAAATCCTTATGAGGAGAGTTCTCCTGTCAGTCCTCACGCCAGACATCACACCACATCAAAGCGAGCGTCAGTCGAGTCCTTCTCAACATGTGGGATGCATTCTTACGTTCCTTCTCTTATAGTGGCGTTTCCCCATCAGCTCTCCTCCCCGCTGCTTCTGATGCACGACTTATCAGCCTGCCAGATGGTGCAGAAGAATATTTCACCATTATTCATTTCAGCATTACAGCGAAACATTAACGAGGGCCCTAAACGTCACATCTGCAGCAGGTGGCGTGCAGAGGGAATGTTTAATGAAGCTTTTATTTAAATTTGTCATTTTCCATGTTTGCTTGTAGAACAGGAGGTCAGTGCACGGATGATGGAGCGTGAATGTGTGTTTAATGAGCGACAGCGTTAAAGAGACAAATCAGAACACGTTCAACAAGCGGTCGTGATGTTTTTCATTCTCATCTCCAGCTCACAGAACTCTTACGGTGACGAGATCTCGGGATATTAAAACGATATTTCTCGTGGGGGTGAAACTGTCTTGAGATGTCAGTACGTAGACGCAGGGCAGCAGCCATCATGGCAGAGTCTGATGTTGATCTGACGAAGACGCCCTCGCCACCATTCAATCTTTTGAGTGACAGCGGGTGGAGAAACAGATCACAGCCAATCCCTGATCTGGACGTGTCGACCACCATGGTTCGGGACGCACATGATCGGTGAATCGATAAAAGAACAGGTACCAGCATTGTTTTCATTTTGTGACTTTCATTTAAATCAGAGAGACTGTGTTCACTGTCATCAGAATAGTGCTCAAATCTCGTCTGATTGTGGTGAGTCACACCTCTACCACATCCTGCAGGCGTACTCGGGATCTGTGAAGGTAAAGTTTGTGTTTTGTCATCTTGCTGTCGTTGTCTCCCTCACACCTGGAGACTGTGGAGATTAAAGACGTCCCTTTAATAAAGAAAACCTGATTGTGATCTGCCGGCCTGTTTTTACACGTGTCAGCAGGACACAGATATTCATCACATCTTCTAAATCATCGTCATCACTTCGGTCACCTCGACAAGCACACATGAAAAGTGTTGTTTCTTTATTCCCCGTGATCATTTTCTGTCTCTGCACAGTCGACCTGTGAGAAATGGTGTGAGAAGACGCAGGAAGGCACCCGTCCAGCAGCGCCACATCACGGCCCCCGCGCCCGCCGGAGGCCGGGTGGTCCGAGGCGTGACAGTCCAATTAAAAGGTGAGGAAATATGATGTGTCAGTGGGTGTCTAATCCAGAGACGCTCTGACACAAAGTCCCCCCCTAGCTCTAATAACCAGTCAAAATGTCACCTTCCTCCCCCTCCCCCTCCCCCTCCTCCTGCTCCTCCTGCTCCTCCTCTCTCCTCTTTTTCTCCCTCGTTTATTTCCTGACCTTCTCTCCTTCTCCTAGTTTGTCTCCATCGCCTTCATTCCTAACCATTAGCATTATGTCTGCAGGTTTGCTAACGTCATGGTGAAGATGTTAGCATACCTCTGTTAGCATTTAGCTTCAACGTGTTTACGTCTCTTTGGATCATTTGTGCATGAAAAACTCAAATCCAACCAAACTTCTTATTTCAAGATACTCCTGAGAAAAGACCTGAATGACTTGGAATAAGCAAACGCAGAGGAACCATACATTCCTCCCCTCCTCCTCCTCTTCTTCTTCCTCCTCCTCCTCTTCCTCCTCCTCCTTCCCCCCCTCCTCCTCCTCTTCCTCCTCCTCCCCCTCCTCCTCCTTCTCCCCCTCCTCCTCTTCTTCCTCCTCCTCCTCCTTCCCCCCCTCCTCCTTTTCCTCCTCCTCCCCCTCCTCCTCCTCTTCCTTCTCCCCCTTCTCTTCTTCCTCCTCCTCCTCTTCCTCCTCCCCCTCCTCTTCCTCCCCCTCCTCCTCCTTCTCCCCCTTCTCCTCCCCCTCCTCTTCCTCCCTCTCCTCCTCCTTCTCCCCCTCCTCCTCTTCTTCCTCCTCCCCCTCCTCTTCCTCCCCCTCCTCCTCCTTCTCCTCCTCCTCCTCTTCCTTCTCCCCCTTCTCCCCCTTCTCTTCTTCCTCCTCCTCCTCTTCCTCCTCCCCCTCCTCTTCCTCCCCCTCCTCCTCCTTCTCCCCCTTCTCCTCCTCCTCTTCTTCCTCCTCCTCCACTTCCTCCTCCCCCTCCTCTTCCTCCCCCTCCTCCTCCTTCTCCCCCTCCTCCTCTTCCTCCTCCCCCTCCTCTTCCTCCCCCTCCTCCTCCTTCTCCCCCTCCTCCTCCTCCTCTTCTTCCTCCACTTCCTCCTCCCCCTCCTCTTCCTCCCCCTCCTCCTCCTCTTCCTCCTCTTCTTCCTCCACTTCCTCCTCCCCCTCCTCTTCCTCCCCCTCCTCCTCCTCTTCCTCCTCCTCCTCCTCTTCTTCCTCCACTTCCTCCTCCTCCTCCTCCACTTCCTCCTCCCCCTCCTCCTCCTCCTAGTCCTCCTCCTTCTCCTCCTGCTAGTCCTCCTCCTGCTCCTCTTCTCTGCCCTTAACTGTCTCCATTTGGAAAACTATGACAAGAGAGAGACGCTAATAGCGGGTTCGCTTGTCATGCAGCTAAAATAAAGTCATCAGAAATGTCGGCCAATGAGGGCTCTTCTGTAGCTTCCCCGCTGTCGACACAAACACGTCTCAGCTGGGAGATAAGTGTTTGTGTCATTGTTACGAAGAAAATCTGCAGAAGAAGAAAAGATTAAAAAGTGAATAAGGTGAAAGAGGAGGAGTGGGTTTGATTCATCCAAATGTAATATTTATTCCTGACACCAAACTGGTTTTTGTTCACAGACTGAAAAACAACAGAGGTTTTTTCTCTCCTCTCAGGTGTTTGTGGAGCGGTCGGCACAGATGTGGGCGGCGATGTCAAAGCGAGGCTGACAGGATGACAGAATCCTTTCACTTTCTGTCTCAGAGATGCATAATTGAGCCGCTGATACTCCGAGCCAACCTCCACCGTGTGCCAAAGCTGTCTGCTCGCTGATTTCTGCTGTTCTGAGTCCTAACGCAGCGCCAGGTTCAGGTGGAGTATCCGACTGAACTTCATGTTTATTCATGTTATTTGTTTGTGAAGTCTGTCGTGTCGCCGTTACCTTTCTTTGGTGTCAGCCGCAGGGACTAAATCACTGTTTGAAACATTTACAGCAGATTTCAGTTTTTATATCTACAGTTGTTACACACAGTTCAAAGTGTTTCTGAAACCACTTTGACAACGTTTACAACGAGCTCCTCAACCTTTGTGGTACCTTACAAAGATGGCCGCCAGCAGAGAACACACGAGAGGTTTAAGATCCTGATGGTTAATCTTTGGGATATTCTCCTCTGACTTTGAAAGGTCCAGGTTGACCGTCACTCCAAAGAGTGTCACAGTGTATCTGGAGAAGTGACGTAAAGGGAATACCTGCTCATTAGAGGACACACCTGAGCTCAGTGGGACTCTTCCACGGTCTCACAGCGTTCAGTCCTCTGTGGTCTGATGGCTGGAGAAGGAGAGGAAGAGGAGGGCGGTTCTGATGGGGGTCTTTAATTCAGTGATATCAGACGGACTTTCTTAGAGATTAATCATGAAAACAGGGAAACTCGTGTTTGAGGTCATTTTGTTTACATCTTATGTCATGTGACCGCTCCACACGTGCACATCACAGTAGTAAGGGAGAAATGATAATAATCTCTCAGCGCTCTTCACCAGCGTCTCAAACAGAAAGAGTCAGACGCGGTGACTGACAGCTGCATCCGTCTCTGAACATTTATTCCTGTTCTCACACACAGGCTGTTCTCCTCCAGAAATGAAGAGCTTTATTCAAACCACGGGGCCCATTGTTCTCTCTGCGTGTGTGCTTGCAATCACATTAACATGTGGGTCCTGCAGCGTGCGCTCACACTGAGATGCAAAGAGCACAGTCATCAGGCACAGGTGAGCCAAACACTCATGATTACAGGTAGAGCTGAAGTGACAAAAACGAGCAGCACAAAGTAACCACAGCGAGGCAGAGACGGCGGTCAAAGTGTCGATGGGAGTCTTTGTGATCGTGGAGCAGAGAGCTGAGTCTGCAGAGAGCTTCAACGTCAGGAGCGTCCAATCAGACGGGAGGAGACGTCGGTTTGATCTGACGGATCTGCTCCTCTAGCGTTTGTTTCAACATAAGTGTGTAACAGTTTGATGTTTTTTAGGATAAATCTTGTTTTGTACAGAGTACTCACTCTGACATGAATCGATGTTTTTGTGCTCTTTAAGCCTCATTAGCTTCAGATAAATAAAGAGGATTTTCTTCCAGTTGTTGTAATTACCGGGTGCAGTGGCGTACGCCGGTAATCCAAACTACCGGGAGGCTGAGGCTGGCGCTTCCTTTGAGCTCAGGAGCTCTGAGCTGCAGAGGACTATGCCGATCGGGAGTCTGCATTAAGTTTTGAATCATTATGGTGCTCCTTGGGGAGCCCGGGACCACCAGGTCACCTAAAGAGGGCTGCACTACACCAGGTTGGAAACGGAGCAGGTCAAAGACCCCGTGCAGCTCAGTGGTGCGATCGTGACTGAAAGAAGATGCTGTAGAGGTGTCATCCTCCAAGCATCAAATAATCACAACTTTTCTGCAGTAACAATCATAACAAATGACGACAAACGAATCACATGACGAGAGAACAGATGAAGAGTTCAGTTTTCTGAAGCCAAGGAGTGAAGGCACGAGCTGTTTTAAGATAAACTCAAAGAGATTTATGCAAAGCCTGATCTCCATCGGGAGCTCTGTGTTTTTATGGAGGTTACATCTAAAGTGTCAACGCGCAAAAAAGATCCGATTCCTGCTGCAGAGCCCGAAGACGACTTCTTCCTGTTCTCGTGTAAACTCAACCACAGGTGGTTCTGCTACAGCGGACTCTGACGAGATAAACTCTTGTTCTGCTGAACCCGATTTTCTGGATGATTCCACCGCACAGAACTCAGTGACAATGATAGAAAACACACACACACACACACACACACACACACACACACACACACACACACACACACACACACACACACAGCAGCGTCTCCGTGCAGCACAGCCATGTGATGACGCCTGTGATCTATAATTAATTTGCGACTGTAGAAATGTAACACAGAAGATAAATCACTTTAATACCGGGGAAAATATATAAATAAAAGAAGAGAGGGAATAAGATAATACTGCGTGGAGAGGGAGGAGAGGAGGAAGACGAGGGAGGAGGAGAGCGAGCGAGACAGGAAGTGGGGTGTGGACGCTCTGACACTCACAATTGATGGCATAATAAAATCAGAGCTCTCTACAGAACGAGCGGCTCATTTTGTCTCCTTGTTGACTTAGAACACGTCCACGCCACTTTTTCTCTCTGGATGTTTCCCTCTGTCATCCTGCTCCTCCTCCTCCTCCTCCTTATCCTCATCTCCTCCTCCAGACCTCCTCCTCTTCCTCTCCACTTCCTCTTCCTCCTCGTCTTCCTCCTCCTCTCCCTCTTTCTCCTTTTCCTCTACTCACCACCCTCCTCCTCTTCCTCTCCTGCTCCTCACCCTTATCCTCTCCTATCCTCTCGCTCTCCTCCTTGTCCTCTCTCTCCTCCTCACCCTCCTTCTCTCCTCTCCTCCTCTTTCTCTTCTTCCTCTTTTTCTCCTACTCTTCCTCTCCTTTTTTTCCTCCTCTTCCTGTCCTCCTCCTCTCCTCCTCTTTCTCTTCTTCCTCTTTTTCTCCTACTCTTCCTCTCCTTTTTTTCCTCCTCTTCCTGTCCTCCTCCTCTCCTCCTCCTTCTCTTCTTCCTCTTCTTCTCCTACTCGTCCTCTCCTCTCTCCTCCTCCTCCTCCTCCTCCCTGTATCTCTCTAACATGTTGTGAGTTTATCTCTTAAAGCTGAGCATCATGTGACGGTAATGTTTCTCTCCTCACGCCGAGGTTTGAGACTGGACAGCGTCTCTCTCTGTTGCCGTTCTTAAACAGCAAAGATATTATATAAAAAAGAGAAAACATAAACTGTACAACAACAACACTCGCTCCTTTTTCACTCATGCATGGCACTTTTTACATCAGAGGGTCAGACTAACTTATATGTGAGTGCAGAGATCGTGTTTGACAAGCTGTGCAGCTCAAACTGCCTTCATCTCTGCCCTCCCTCACTCCGTCTGTGACCCGGAAAATCGATCTGCGCGGCCATCAGGATCCTGGAGGAAGCGCTGTGTGCCTCGGGATGACAGGACTGTGGTTTCGTTTTTTCCAAAGTAACAAAAAAGCCATTTACTGGTTTAAGAGGAAACAATTTGAAAGGATTCCTTGGTTGAGCCAGTGCAAGACACTTAAAGGTCCCATATTATGTAAAATCCTCTTCACCATGTTTCTCTAACTCTAATCTGTGTCTCTAGTCTGTCTACAAACCCCCCAATGATGAGAAAAGTCGACCCTGTCCATCTTTTGCCTGCTCCACTTTTCAGAAAATGTGTGCTCAAACAGGCCGTTTGGAGATTTTCCCTTCATGACATCACAAAGGGCAGTAACCCCTCCCCCAGGTGGGTGACACTCCAACAGCTAGGTGTTTGTTCTGCCCTCTGAGTCTGCCTTCTCACCGTAAACAAAAGGACATTTACAACTGCAGCTGTAAAGTTGGACATTTTAACATGGGGCTCTATGGGGACTGACTCACTGCAGGAGACAGACTCTAGTGGACACTGGAGGAACTGCAGCTGTAAAGTTGGACATTTTAACATGGGGCTCTATGGGGACTGACTCACTGCAGGAGACAGACTCTAGTGGACACTGGAGGAACTGCAGCTGTAAAGTTGGACATTTTAACATGGAGCTCTATGGGGACTGACTCACTGCAGGAGACAGACTCTAGTGGACACTGGAGGAACTGCAGCTGTAAAGTTGGACATTTTAACATGGGGCTCTATGAGGACTGACTCACTGCAGGAGACAGACTCTAGTGGACACTGGAGGAACTGCAGCTGTAAAGTTGGACATTTTAACATGGGGCTCTATGAGGACTGACTCACTGCAGGAGACAGACTCTAGTGGACACTGGAGGAACTGCAGCTGTAAAGTTGGACATTTTAACATGGGGCTCTATGGGGACTGACTCACTGCAGGAGACAGACTCTAGTGGACACTGGAGGAACTGCAGCTGTAAAGTTGGACATTTTAACATGGGGCTCTATGAGGACTGACTCATTGCAGGAGACAGACTCTAGTGGACACTGGAGGAACTGCAGCTGTAAAGTTGGACATTTTAACATGGGGCTCTATGAGGACTGACTCACTGCAGGAGACAGACTCTAGTGGACACTGGAGGAACTGCAGCTGTAAAGTTGGACATTTTAACATGGGGCTCTATGGGGACTGACTCACTGCAGGAGACAGACTCTAGTGGACACTGGAGGAACTGCAGCTGTAAAGTTGGACATTTTAACATGGGGCTCTATGGGGACTGACTCACTGCAGGAGACAGACTCTAGTGGACACTGGAGGAACTGCAGCTGTAAAGTTGGACATTTTAACATGGGGCTCTATGAGGACTGACTCACTGCAGGAGACAGACTCTAGTGGACACTGGAGGAACTGCAGCTGTAAAGTTGGACATTTTAACATGGGGCTCTATGGGGACTGACTCACTGCAGGAGACAGACTCTAGTGGACACTGGAGGAACTGCAGGGTTTTTGCCCTTTCGTGTGCCAGCCCTGGTTGTTGGAGTTTTGTAAATACTGACGCTCAGCTTGTCTTCTTGTCTTTAGAGTTAATTAGTTGTTGTCAAAATGTGGCATGAAATCGTAATATTTGTGTAAAAAAAGAACAAAACTACTGAGTTTTCCTCTCCTCCATCCTTTCCTTGTTCTTTCTTCCTTTTTGTTTACTTCCTCTTCCTTGCCTGCCCTTCGCCTCTTCTACCTTTGTTTGTTCGCTCACCATAATTATTAGCTGTATTATTAGTAAGCAGGACTGTGCCCCGAGGCTAACAGTCTATAAACAACAGATGCTGAATCACAAAGATGAAACAGTCACAGCCAAAACACACACGAAGAAACACACACGAGTTGAACACGTTACAGAGAAAACTCCAGCTGCGTGAGGTGTACACAGAACGAAGGACGCTCACTGATTCAGCGAGCTAATGCGAGCCGATCACTCCTTCTCTCCTCAGTCTCTCTCACTCTCTCGCCCTCCATCTTCATCAGTCTCTGCCCTCGCCCTCCTCTGCTCCACTCTGACCCAGTTGCAAAAACTCGTGACAGCAGACAGCGCTGCAACTTTTAATCAGGCACTTCCTGGTTTGTTCTCGCAGCCGGGACACAGGACAGCAGGAATCACGACACGTATAATTAGCTTACTGTCCACGAGCAGTCTGGCTTGTTTCTGCACAATAACGCGATGTTCTGCGTGTCAAACTGAGCAGAACAACAAGCAGCCTTTTCAGCAGCTTTTCTCTGCAGAGCACACGAGGAGCCTCAGTGGACCAAACACAACATGTGATCACTTTACTCAGGTTTCCAATCTGCACATCATTACAGGAACATGTCACGCTCATACATGTTGATAATGAAACACTGCTTGAAGAACACTGTGGTCTCTTATTCTGCAGCCTCACATCGGATCACCTGACTGTGACAGCAGGTGTTCTTCAGACATGTTCATGTTTCTCTCCTGATTCACATCGTAACCATATTTGAATATCAGCTAAAGTTCCAACATTGGTGCATTTTTTATTTGGTTCGGTTTGCTTTCACGCTGCACTTTGTCAGGCGTCGTCAAGTCAACATCACAAAGCAGGACATGCAATATTAATGCACCAACACATTCATGACACAGGGGATTGAGATCTGCATGATCGAGACTCAACCTGCTCTCAGGTCGGCCCAATCAGAGGCAGAGCTGGACAACACTGTCTGATCCTCCCCCCGTATGGGGGACAAGACATGCCTCCATAGAGAAAGGGGAACCAATTAGAATCCAAAACAACACATCACCAGCAACATCGCGAGTCACATAATAATCCAATAAAAGATCATAGTAACGACTGAATGGAAAATTCATGACAACATGGGAGGTTACATCAACATGTATGAGCCTTTATGGAGAGACTATCCAATCCCCTAAAACAGTGGTCCCCAAAGTGGGCGTCAGGATCCCCTGGGGGGTTAGAGGTTAGTACAACGTTAAATGCTTTCACCACCTCTGGGACCGTGGGGGTCCCCAGTCTCTAGCACCGTTAATTTATGGGGTCACAGGACAAAAAAGTAAAGGGCCTGTCAATCACACCTAGAGAAAAAGGTTGAGTTTTCTGGAAGTTTAAACTCTCAGGTGAGACTTTAAAGTCTTACTGGACAGCGCAGTGTTGTTTCTAACTGGACTATTACAGAATGTTGCCTTGTCATTATTTCTTTCTTGACTCTGCTAAAAGCGTTCCTAGAGAGGACCCTAGGTCTTCACATGTTGAAGCGTGGGGCCACAGAGCGAGCCGTTATTTGCCGAGTCGAGATTGAAAATGTTTTGAAGCAGCATGAATCACTTTGACAGGGATGACTAACACGCTGCTGCAGGCCTGTTGTGACATTGTTGGGCCTCGTCACAAGCTGTGGACCGACATCGACATGAATCAAGACGCCCGGACAGATCAGGAAATACAAACGGGCCAACAGGAGCTCAGATAGAAGCAGTCGAAGTTTCAGGACAATGATCTGCTGAGTCAAACTGAGCAGATCTGTTTAAGATGCAGGCTCTGCAGCCTGCTCAGGGGCACTTTGAGGCCGGATGCTGAGTTTGGGGAGTGTTATTCAATTACCCTCCCTGCTAATCCCGGGGATCCTCCTGCCACCTCGGTATTGCCTGCCTCAGCTGAAACGAGCGTCCTCCCCTGGTGTTTATCTGCTCATTATCAGGCCGTGAGAGGCGCTGGGTGAAGAAGTTGTTGTACAGTTGGAGGTGTTGGTTAATTTCTCTCCTCTGGGAGAAATTACGATCTCTCATCACAGTGAAGTGAGCAGCTTTGATTCTGCTCCTGTTAGAAAACAACTCAGCTGGTTCACACACGAAACACAGAGAGGGGAATTCATAAACTGCACAGAAGGAAACGGAGGAAAGTTTGTGCCTCACGTTCTCTCACAAGTTTAACTTCACACACAAATATTAACCCTAACCCAAAGACTTCAAGACACCAAACATCATCCAGTTCTCTCTAGGATCAGTACCAGGTCCCAGTGTGATGACCTGTTAGCTAGGATCCGGACCAGGTCCCAGTGTGATGACCTGTTAGCTTGGATCAGTACCAGGTCCCAGTCTGATGACCTGTTAGCTAGGATCAGTACCAGGTCCCAGTCTGATGACCTGTTAGCTAGGATCAGTACCAGGTCCCAGTCTGATGACCTGTTAGCTTGGATCAGTACCAGGTCCCAGTCTGATGACCTGTTAGCTAGGATCAGTACCAGGTCCCAGTCTGATGACCTGTTAGCTAGGATCAGCACCAGGTCCCAGTCTGATGACCTGTTAGCTAGGATCCGGACCAGGTCCCAGTGTGATGACCTGTTAGCTTGGATCAGTACCAGGTCCCAGTGTGATGACCTGTTAGCTTGGATCAGTACCAGGTCCCAGTCTGATGACCTGTTAGCTAGGTTCAGTACCAGGTCCCAGTCTGATGACCTGTTAGCTAGGATCAGCACCAGGTCCCAGTGTGATGACCTGTTAGCTAGGATCCGGACCAGGTCCCAGTGTGATGACCTGTTAGCTAGGATCCGGACCAGGTCCCAGTGTGATGACCTGTTTAGCCAGCCATTTAGAATCAAAAGTCTTAATTTTCTTCTTCTGTTCACATTCTCCTTTATCTCCATTGTCCCCTGTGTCTGCAGCAGCCTTCCTTTTATGCTGTTCTGGTTTCTTAAAGGGATTGTTCACCCGTTGAAACATGAATCTGTATTGACATTGGGTCACATAGAAATGAATTTTGAAGTTGGTGCCTTCTTGACCGAGAAAAGGCAGAAAGTGTCTTTTTGGCTCATGTGGATGAAAGACAACGACTCCCAGAATGCACAGCACCGGAGGCCACTCCCACTGAAGTTAGGGTGCTTTATTTACAGTCTATGTCTACAACACATACGGCCGTTTCCTCTACTGATTCTGAGATTTCTTCCAGAAGGAATTGGCATCTTAGAAATTCCTGGCAGAAAACAGACTCTCTGTCTGTGTCCATAGACAAACAGTGAGAGCACCGACACCACCAGTCTGACCCAGCTCGAGCCGGCCCGGGCTCCTTGTTCTCACAGCCGCCCCCTGTAGCCTCAACTGCTCATCGCTATATTGCGGCTCGTAGAAAGAGCCACGAACATCCGATTCGAGCACAAGATCTTCAAAATCCCCTTCATCCATATCAGTTTGAAGTTGAAACATACTTTTTTCACCATTCTCCGTTCTTATCAGCTTTCTCCACAGAGTCTGTTAGCATAGCTTCCTAGCAAGATGGCGGACGTTGCTTTGAGTTTCTGGCAGTGAGGTCCCGCCCACTGATCTGTGATAGGTCTGTAGCTTCAGTGGTCGAAAACATGAGGAACTAGCGATGTAGTTTCACCCCCTCTAACCACAACAGCCTCCGATGATGCAAAATGACGATGTTTGCGTCATCGGAGGCTCCTTTTCAGAAAAGAAATAAGGAGCTTTCTCGTCTCAGGGGAAAATGAGGGCGGGATGCACGACCATTCAAAAATACTACCAGGTTACTAATGATACAAAGCTTAATGCAAATGGGTGAAGTATCCCTTTAACTCCCGACAAATATGTCCACGTTTGTTTGGGGTGTTGCACATTATCTATTTCAACATGCTTTTCAGTTGTTTGGTAACAAAAAGGTTAACAGCTGTTTGCCTTATGAACATAAGGTATTGAAAAAGAGTGTTTTTTTTATTTGGTGCAAACCAAAAAGTTCTTAATGTAAATAAATTAAAGTTCAGCATTTGAAATAAAATTAGAGGAATATGTCTGGATTTCTTATCAAAAGGAAAAGTGCCACTGCATTATAAAAAACAAACACCTTTACAGTACTGGTGGGCGAGACAAATGTCTTTGTTGGAGGTCTGGAGGTTTCCCCCCCCCAGAACATTTTTAACACCAGAAATGTCTTTCCTACATTCTGATCCATTTATGCACAATTTGAGCGATTTGTGCTCCACTTTGTTCTTAAAGGTCCCATATTCTGCTTGTTCTGGTTGTATATGCTCTTTAGTGTGTTCTCCAGGTGTCTTGTGCATGTTTAGGCACATCTATGTGCAAAAATTCAAAGTCCGCGAAAATGCGTCTTCTCCTACCTCCTCCTGTTAGCAGTAGCAGTAGCTGCATGTAACGCTCGGTTCTAGCCCCCCTCGTTGAAAAGTGTCAGTGTGACGTCTTGTCAGTGTGATGTCACTGATCCAAGCCCATTGGCTCGTTGTAGCAAGCACAAGCTCATGCTGCACATTAGCTGCATTCCCAATATGGTAAAAGGGGCGTAACATTTCCGAGACTTGTCCGAACGACTGACCAATTACAACAGAGCAGATCGGCCAACCAATCAGGTCAGACTTGGCACACGTGGGGACCCTGCTCGGCGGGATTCAGAGCGTAACAAACACAGGCAGATGAGACGGGCTGCATCGATCGGCAGTACATGAAAACAGACACTTTATTCGAACACTAGCGATTGTGAACGTACTTTAGTAGGCACATACATTTGATATATGAACCCCAAAAAGAGCAGAATATGGGATCTTTAAAATCTAAATCTAATGTAGTGTTCATCACATTTTTATACAGTGATGCACTCATTTGAAAACATGTCGACTTCTGTTCTTGAGTTGTTTTTTAGAATCAAACATAATCCAGAGTGACTGTGATTATGTCACAGACACATGGTCAAAGTAAGTTTGACTGAAAGAAGAGTTTTATTCATAGAGGGGGCGGGACATCGTTGATTGACAGACAGACAGTCACCATGGTTACTCACTCTCACCTGCCTGCTGCACACTGAACGAGGGGAGAGAGAGCAGCTGACTGAAAACACTTCAAGCTGCTTGCAAAGAAATCAATGTACAGAAATAAACTAATGTACTGTCTGTGCAAAAAAACAAAAAAACATCCGAGGTCCGGACCTCGCGGATTTCTTCGCTTACAGTCTGAGCTCCGCTCTGTCCGACTCTCTGACGTTAACGTCGCTCGTTCAAAGAGTTCGTTGTGCTGTCATCCAAAGTGCAAACTGTAACTGTGCAGATAACTGTTTCTCAAGCCCTGTCGGTTTGAAAACATACAACAAACTGTTGCATATAACCGGGACGGAGTTCTTTTTACGCACCATCCCTAGCAGTGATATTTGCTTCATTCATCACCAGCTAAAATGGCTAGTAACTCTACAATGTTACCCGCCAAAGTATATTTTTACCCACAATTGGCGGGTGTTAATTTAAAGTCCTGTCTGTAACCTTCTCAGCCTTAACTGTTTTTTCTGTTTCAGATCAGCAACCAGTAAAGAAAAGTTGCAGGACCGCAGACAAACATTCTGTCCTTGTTTAAACTGGAGAGATGTTCTTGGTGTGAACACACAAAGTGAGTTTTTCTCTTTTCAGCAGCGACTCGTCCTCCAGAAACCTTCATCAATCTTTGAGAGTCATTAGGAGGACGTCTGCAGAGAGGACACAGCTGACCCTGACGGACGGCTGCCAACCATTAGTGCTGCTGCAGCAGAATATTCCAGAGAAGGTCCACGTCTGAAACTATGACCTCTGACCTCAGCCAGCCTCTGAAACAAACAGAGAGCACTTTGAAGCTGCAGCTGTCACAGAGCAACATGTCAGAGTTTCCACATCAGCACAATAGTACGCTGAAGGAGATTCTTTTGAACCACATCTGGATGAGTTTTCAGACACATTTTCACCAGATGTTATGGTACACACAGCGAGATTATCAGGATGATTTTGGGCCTGATTCTCTCTCTCTGACAAAACTCAGAAAAGTCCAGATGTTTGAGTTGTTCTAAAGATGATCCTGTCGGATGCTGTGAGGGGTGTTAAGAGGGATCTGATCGGTAGAACATCAGGGTCGCCCCGATTGCAAATCAGGATCTGATCTCCTGTTGTGGGGGCAGAACGCCGAGCACAGCCGAGCACACTCTCTGTGGATTATCACGTGAATGAGATGATGGCTAACTGACTGAAGAATAAAGAACAACGACCTCATAAAATCAGTGTTTACTCTCCTCGTACTCGCTCTGTTACAAGTACAGAACATGTTCACGCCGTCTCCACGACTTCATCCACAGTTTGACTTCTTTCGACGTGGATTAAAATAACAACAAAAACAATTCAAATTCTTCCTGCCCGTCGTCCTCCTTGTTTCCTCTAAAATCTCGTGTGACGGTGAGAGATCTCCAGAGTTTAGGTTAGAATGCAGAAAGGTTTACAGACCGATGCAGAGCTGGATAAACACTGAAGCTTCAAAAAACTAAAAATCTCTTTTGTATGTAAATTAATTATTTTTACACCATCAGGTTCTCTTCTTTTTATCGGCTTTCCTCCATGTTCTCCTTTTCTCTTCCCCACTATCAAACCTCCAGTGAACTAACTGCTATAAAACCTTGATAAGAGAAGTCAATACAGAGCAGCAGAAGGTGAGAACTATTATTCAAAAGAACTTTTTACAACAAATCAATGCAGCATCTTCTGAAGCACACTTCTCAAACATCTGCAATTCTCTTCAAATTAAGAAACGAGGAATAAACGTGATCACATAAGAGTCAGTATTTGACTCACACACACAAACACAGTACAAACACACACACACACACACACACACACACAGTACAAACACACACACACACACACACACACACAAACACAGTACAAACACACACACACGCACACACACACACACAAACACAGTACAAACACACACACACACACACACACACACACACACTGTGTGTGTCTGTGTGTGTGTGTGTGTGTGTGTGTGTGTGTGTCTCCCCGGGGGGCTCTGCAGGATAATGTTTGGTGGCAGGTCGGCGCTCTGATGTGATTCAGGTTGAGTGGACTGCAGCAAACAGCGGACGGCTGATTATCTGACTGATTGATCTCCTGACTGTCTTTGATTGATTTCATGTAATTATTGGAGATGAACTGAGTTCATTCACTGAGGCGCTGCCCGTCTTTCTTTACGTTACTGATCTACTGAAACTGTACGGTGAAGACTGTTTCAAGAGTCTGTACAACGGATGGAACGATGTTCACGTATGTTTCTAATCTTTAACTTCATAACACCGAGCTGAATACTTCTTGTTCTTCTTCTCTGTCTGAATACTGACCGTGAACCTGGGAGACATCGTTAGACAGAAGTGATGTCACACATTTCTCTGATTCAGGTAATCAAGCTGCAGCAGGTGTTCTGTGGACTTTCTGATACCACGAGGTGTTGTAGTCAAGACCACACTGACCGAGACCAAGACCTGCCCGAGACCGGAGGGCTCTGAGACCAAGACAGGACCAAGACATTTAGGGATCCAGACCGGGTCAAGACCAATTAAAAACAAGATATTACCCAACATTGGGTCCCTAGGACTTTTATTTTTGTTGGCATTGAAAATCATACAGTATCTGATGATGACGCAGAACCTGATCGGGGCAGCTTCGAGGTTTCTGTGGCTCGTCTGTGTGTAAAAACAAAAAGAGAACAGCTGTGATCTAAACTGCTCCACTCCATGAATGAATGTTTCTTCATCTGATTCAGACAAATCCACTCAGCCAGAGGACTTCTGACGGGATGATTCATGATGGAGGTGAGATCTGAGGCCAAGTCGCCCTCCAACATGAAGCGGTGACTCACTGAGAGCAGCCTGGACTCAGCAGAGCAGCGTAAACACGGCGAGCAGCGTGGACTCAGCGAGCAGCATGAACACAGCGGAGCAGCGTAAACACGGCGAGCAGCGTGGACTCAGCGAGCAGCGTGGACTCAGCAGAGCAGCGTGGACTCAGCGAGCAGCATGAACACAGCGGAGCAGCGTAAACACGGCGAGCAGCCTGGACTCAGCGAGCAGCGTGGACTCATCGAGAAGCGTGAACACAGCGGTGCAGCGTAAATACGGCTAGCAGCGTGAACACAGCGCTCAGCGTGGACACGCAGCACCATCAACAGGTCTCTAATAACACATACCTTCAAGTGCATGAATACAAATCTCATATCTCACATACATTTCCATCCACTGTGCGTCGCCTCACTCGGGTTTATCTGAGACCTGACAGTCGCACATCTCAGTGTTACTATCGGCTCTTTAACGAGGCCACCTGGTGCCGAGCCAACACGCTTAATGAAAACACGAGATAACAAGATAAGTCCAAGTTCAAACTTAATTATCCCTGAAGAGAAATTCAAACAGAAGCAGCTCTGTAAACAGAACAGAATACACAACCAGCATCCTGCAGCACACATGCACCATGCAGAGGACACCGTGTACACGAGACAGAGGGCTCTGAATCCTGCAGCCACGCCTCCTGGTTTGAAACGCCAAACACGAGACAGAGGGCTCTGAATGCTGCAGCCACGCCTCCTGGTTTGAAACGGCAAACACGAGACAGAGGGCTCTGAATCCTGCAGCCACGCCTCCTGGTTTGAAACGCCAAACACGAGACAGAGGGCTCTGAATGCTGCAGCCACGCCTCCTGGTTTGAAACGCCAAACACGAGACAGAGGGCTCTGAATCCTGCAGCCACGCCTCCTGGTTTGAAACGCCAAACACGAGACAGAGGGCTCTGAATCCTGCAGCCACGCCTCCTCGTTTGAAACGCCAAACACGAGACAGAGGGCTCTGAATCCTGCAGCCACGCCTCCTGGTTTGAAACGCCAAACACGAGACAGAGGGCTCTGAATCCTGCAGCCACGCCTCCTGGTTTGAAACGCCAAACACGAGACAGAGGGCTCTGAATCCTGCAGCCACGCCTCCTGGTTTGAAACGCCAAACACGAGACAGAGGGCTCTGAGTGCTGCAGCCACGCCTCCTGGTTTGAAACGCCAAACACGAGACAGAGGGCTCTGAATCCTGCAGCCACGCCTCCTGGTTTGAAACGCCAAACACGAGACAGAGGGCTCTGAATCCTGCAGCCACGCCTCCTGGTTTGAAACGCCAAACACGAGACAGAGGGCTCTGAATGCTGCAGCCACGCCTCCTCGTTTGAAACGGCAAACACGAGACAGAGGGCTCTGAATCCTGCAGCCACGCCTCCTGGTTTGAAACGCCAAACACGAGACAGAGGGCTCTGAATCCTGCAGCCACGCCTCCTGGTTTGAAACGCCAAACACGAGACAGAGGGATCTGAATCCTGCAGCCACGCCTCCTGGTTTGAAACGCCAAACACGAGACAGAGGGCTCTGAATCCTGCAGCCACGCCTCCTGGTTTGAAACGCCAAACACGAGACAGAGGGCTCTGAATCCTGCAGCCACGCCTCCTGGTTTGAAACGCCAAGTGAGTAAACACTGATTACTAAACACAGAGTCTATGTTGCTGACATGATGACACACTAAGATGCTCAACTGTAACTGTAATATCAGATTATGAGTTAGCTAGCTAGCGTTAGCTCACTAAACCAGCCTGTGTGTGTGAGAGAGAGAGAGGGGTCAACAATCAGCATACACACTTTAATGTTAGTCACAACAGGACAAAAATGTTCAGCATGCTTACTGTTCAGAAAGCTGCATGTCAGGTACAAATAGTGTCAACAGGTGAGTTCACATCCTGCATCATAGTTCACATAAGTGCAGAAGAGGGACAGTGTTAGAGTGCAGACATGATATCTGAGATCTGAGCAGTATGGTCAGAGGAAGAGAAGAGGTCTACAGAGGACTGACAGCAGTCTGTGCTTACTGTAGGTGCTACATTAACCACACTAGCTGTGACTCCTTGATACCTTCAGAGAACTGACCACTCATCTATCTGTGCTGATTGTGTTTGTAGAAAGTCACAAGGGACCGTGGTGGGATGGCTGCTGTCGTCTGATCTACCAGCAGACTAGATTCCTGTGGTCTACTGCAGTGAGAGACACCAGTCAAGAGGGTCAGGATGTTGTCCTGCTGCAGGAATCAGGGACTGGATGTGTTCAGCTGTATTGTCCTACGGTTTTTTTGAATCGTCAGAAGGAGATTTGGATTTATTCTTTTGTGAAAATATGGAAATAAAGTATTATTTGATCAACAAAAGTTATAACAGGGTTTAAAAAGGAAATATTAAAAAACAGAAAAAAAGGGAAAGGTACAAGACTGTGTGCATGATTTTCATCCGAAGTCAAGGAACTACCCGTCCCACAATCCATTGCAAATTATATCGTTTCTTCTTAAAAGTAACTTTTGTGGTTTTTAGTGTGCATACTGTTAAGTGTTGTACTATCTCTTTGTTTGTGGAAAATATAAACTACATTCACTGCAGCATGACGAGGTTATTAGTACATTTCGTGTTAGCTAACTAGCTAGCTAGCCAGTCTGCTAGCGAGACTTATATGTTCGCATCTGCTTCGCATACGGCGCATAGGGGCAGGAAATGTTGCCATGGTAACAGCAAGCCTAACCAATCAGAAACACTCTATGATCGTGGGAAGTGTAGTTCTTTGCCCCGATACCACGAATAAAGCTTCATGTTGTGTGACGTAACTAGCAGGCGCAGGAGCCCGAGTCGATCTGAATACCCGAGCACATCTGGTACTTACGCCGGCTGCTGATTGGACGGAAGCTGGTGCGGCCTGCCTTCTTTCTCACCTCCAAAGAGAGACGTTTAGCATGAACAATTGGGTGTTTTGGATATGTATTTTGAGAATCCGGATTTTCTTTAAGCAGTCTGGTTCTGTTGAGGTTTCTTTTAGGGAGTTCGGCCAGATGCTTTCTTTTCTTTTCTTTTGAGGTAAGGTAGTTTGCGTTTGATCAAGATCTTATATCTATAATTTTGGAAGGTGCTCTCCCTGAAGTTTGAATGATTGTATGTTTATTGTTAAGAAATGACTGATTGTGGACTGACAGTTGGATGGATTGTGGCTCAGCATTAGGAGTGAGGAAGGAGAGGGTCACTTCTACGGCTGGTTTTCCCCCAGGCCGGTCGTAAGTTAACGTGACGGAGAACAACCGCTACGAGAGACGAGAAGATGTCTGAGGTGCAGCAGAACCGTCTGCAGAGATTACCGTCTAAACTGCAGCGTTGACAATTTAGACAGCTAGAGTTCGTCTTCAACTTTTGATCATCTCAAACTAGAAGTTAGCCAACATTGCATGTTTTTTGTTGCCATGGTGCTAAACCAGAATCGTACCAAAGTTACCACATTTCAGTATCGTTACAACCGTCAGTCTGTCTATAATAACTAGAAGGAACCTTTGATTAGAAAATAAGAAGATAAGATGTAAGTCATGATGTTGTCATGAAGTGTGCCGTCAGCCTGTCGTGACTCGAGCCTCCCGCTGCGAGACGCGTCACTCAGCCTCGGGAGTTTCTCTCTTTCTGCATTAAAGCTGAAACTAATGAGCGCTTTGGACCTGATGAATGTCAAGTCTGCTGCTATTGATCACAGCCTGTGTGTGTGTGTGTGTGTGTGTGTGTGTGTGTGTGTGTGTGTGTGTGTGTGTGTGTGCATATGTTTAAGACAAAGTGCAGGCTGAGATGATGCCTCATTCATTACTGTCATTATGAGTCATCAGCTGATACTCGGAGGATTGAGACGAGCGATCAGAGGGCTGGAACGCTCAGTGGCAGCCTCCCTCAGCGGGGGATTCTTGTTACGGCACCAACGAGGAAGACAAAGGCGACGACAGGCTGACAAGCGGTCCCAGCGCCCCGGTTTATAACATTAATGAGCAGAAGATGAGACAAAGTGAGGTTATGGGAAGTGTGTGTTTGTTTGCAGGGAGCAGACAGAGGCCGACGGTGTGTGTGTGTGCGTGCGTGCGTGTCATACTTTGTTTTTAGCGCGTGAACTTGAATCAGCAGCTGAAACGTGAAGCCTTCTCATGCCTTTAACTACAGGACATGGGAAGGCCCGTACTCTTGCATCGAATCTCCGCCATGATGCCTCCTACTAACAGCGTCCCTGAGAGGGCGGGCCCGTCCCTCTTCCCCCCTGGTGGGGGGCAGGGCTGACGGTTAGAGAGGGAGCGGTTTACGTGAGGTCTTGCATGAGTGTTGTGATTTTTGCAGGATTTGGGCCAAATTTGAGTCGATGATGTTGCTGGATGGAAACTCGGAGGATCTCAAGAATGTGACACGTCATTCTGAGGGGAACAAGAAAAGAAATCACAGCAATCCATCAATCCTAATCCGGATCAAAGCTGTGGACCACCACAGCCGCTGACCAGCTCACAGACACACTCTGCTGTGCCGTTAGCCGTGCTGCTAACGTGGCTTGAAGGTGTTTGGCTTCACAAACGGAGGAGTGAAAGCAGCCAACAGCTCCTCTCTCACACTGTCAGAGCAGCTCGCACTGCTTGACTGATTCACTGAAGCTCTTTAGCCCAAGGTACATCGCTGCTCCACTTCTGACTTCTTTACGGTATGCTCACTTCCTGAGCTAATAAACCTGCAGAAGCCCTGTTAACTCTTCCCACAGTTGTGCAGACGTAGCACGATTGTTTGGGACTTCTAATCAATGCAGGATCTCATATAGCTTCCATCAGAGAGTCAGTGAACACCTGAACCTCCGTCAGTCAGCAGAGAAGTGAATATTTGTCTGCTTTCTGCAAACCTTTTCTCTGCAGCAGTGCAGCAGTGATTCAGTGTGCAGCAGTGAGGATGGAGGCTCCACCACAGCGGCTCAATCTGCATGTGAGACAAAGAACAAAGCATAAAGGGCACCACAGAAGCCTTTGTTTTTTCAGTCCCAGCAGATATGCAGAATAATCATGTGGGACAGAACCCTGGCTACATGATCCAATTAATGCTTTCATTATTTCTCTGAGTCAGAGCAGCCCTGTTTGAAGCACAGGTTGCTTTTTAGTCGTCTTGTTCCCTCATTATGCCGTGATGTCATTATAATTTCACCCTTTATTCCTCTCATCCAGGGCTCATTAAAGAGCTTTTAGAGCTATTTATGTAACCACTGTTTCCACAGCAGAACACTTTCTCCAGCCATGCCTGTGAGCGAGTAATGTGATCTAAAACATCTCAACGACCAGCAGGACAGACCTCTGATCCCTGATCTGTCCTTCAGCTCCATCATCCACTCAGTCTCTTACCTTTACAGTCAACTTTAACCACTAATTATTTATGAGAGGTTCATCTAATGAGAACCCATCAAACACAACCAACACACCTACAATCCGCCGTTTGTCATCATGGCTTCAAACTGAGCCCTGCTAATAACTGCACTGTGTTTTAATGAGGGTTGTAAAGTGATCCAGGTGTGTGCAGGTGTGTGCAGCACAAAGGCTAAAGGAAAGTGTCCCAATGGGGAAGTCGAGCATTAGCCGCTGACTTGAGCGAGGTTAATGATTATTAGACCAGTTTAATAAAACAGTGATGCACGATGCAGCTTCATAGACGAACACAACCTGTGCCTGTTAACCAAAAATGCCCCCCCCCCCCCTTCATTAGAGGTTCAGCATCAAGCCAGCGAGTCTAAATAAGCATTCCTCCCTGCTAATATATATAAGCACGTTAGCGTTCTGATGTTTAGCTCAAAGGCCGCTCAGAGCTGCAGACTAAACACAGAAACTATTCTGGTAAAAGGTCAATCAATCAAATCAATACCACAGCTAAATAATTAGAAATCCTAGACACCAATTACTGGGTCATTTCTTAGTTTTAAACACAGACTGTAAATATTAATGGATGAAGCCTGAGTGACGTCACCCATCTGTTCCTGCAGGGGGCGCTGGAGTCCCATCGATGGCGGTCTCCGTGCTGGAAATGCTGTCTCAGCCTAACTTTCAGTCAACCTAACGACAGGCTGAGAGCTGGAGCTGAGGCGGGTTTTAAACCTCCTGACAAACCATTACACCGCGCCCACCTGTCAATCAGGTCAGCTACTCCAAATCATTGTAGAGAGCTGTCTCCCCCCCCCCCCCCCTCTCTAGAGTGGATGCTCATGCAGGTCACCATGTGGTGGACACTGAAGCTTCAGTGTTTATCCAGCTCTGCATCGGTCTGTAAACCTTTCTGCGTTCTAACCTCTCTCCATTTTTCAAAAGCATCTCCAATATTGATCCTAGTTTGAGCACGTTTCTGCTCGTGGAGCTTATTAGAAACATGCAGAGGCTTTTTAGGTCGGGTACAATCACTTCTATCTGAACCAGTTCTCTTGCCCGCTTCCATCGCTGCAACACCTGTTGGTTTGACCTGATAACTGCTCTCATATCTGGCAAACCGAGGGGCGTCCAAAACGGCCGTGTGGGGGTGCCTTAAAACCGCCTACCTTCTCTGGTCCAAACAAATCCAGACCATTCAGGACCAGAATCTAAAGTTAGAAGGAGGACATACTGGCTGCTGCATTGTTGTCAGAGAAGCCAGCACTTCAACATAGCATGTTTCCTTAAAGCAGTGGTTCCCAAAGTGGGCCAATGACGGGGGGGGCGCGAAAAGTTTTGGGGGAAAAGACGAAGAAGAAAAATTCCAAACAATGCACTACGGTTGTATGTTGTATACCCATGTGAGAAAGGTTTTTCGGCAGTTGCATCAATCAAGACAAAATACAGATCAAAGCTAAACATTGAAATGAACTGAGAGTCTCACAGCTGCAGCAGGCTGGAGAAGATCACAAAACAAGCACACACAAGTCACTGAAATTCTTGCAGAACCGGGAGAATGGAGCTTGAAAGAAGATTTTCATTACGTTTTTCAGGAAGAGCTGTTTACTTTCAGAGTCAAGAAATTGTTATAAACAATTATTAGGCGCTGGCTGTGCGCTCGGGAGCGTTTGCATGAAGGGGTTGTTCGCTGAGAAGAAAAGCGCTGCACGTCCGCCCTGTCTCTATGACAACTGTCTGTTGATGACGGCCGCTGTATAACCGACACGTCTCCGTGACTTTTTACTTCATGTTTTATATTTGAGATCGCTTTTTACCCCAGCAGCAAAGAGGATGCGGGTACAAGACACGATCCGTAGGAGGCTAAAATACGGGGAATATCATACATGTTGAAAAGAGCGCCGGTGACGTCAACAACGCCTTTCTGAAAAGTTGAAAGATTTTCAACTTGAGCGCTCGCAGCGGCCGCACAAAAACGGCAGAGCGCTTGTTATAAAGACGCTGGGCGCTGCGCTTTTCATCCAGGCGGCCGCTTTCTGCTGCAAACGCTCTCTACCCGTTGAAAACTGAAAAAAGACGCTGGCGTTGAGAAAAAAAACGCTAGGTGGACACGGGACCTTTGTTGCATCTTAAAAAAGAGTTCAGTTGAATGTTGCAGTTATATTCTTTATTACTACTCTAGAATTGGCTTGATATTTGTTTAAGTTTAATCTTCACACATCGATGCTGCCATGCTTTTTCTGTTTTGGCAAATCTCAGATAAATTCTAGAAATACAGATATTTGACTGCAGGATGTTATTCTCAGTATTTTTTGTATACACACAAAATGTATTTGGTAACGTGTGGGGGGGGGCCCAAAGCCATTTTTTTTGTTCAAGGGGGGGCCCGGCAAAAAAAGTTTGGGAACCACTGCCTTAATGTCTGATCATAGAGTAAGGTCACGTTTCACTCTCTACACAGCTCACTGATTGGAGCTTTGATTTAAAGTGTGAATAGTCACAGTGTGTTGTAGTCTTGAAGCAGCAGAATGTCTGTAATCATATTCGTCCACAGACAGATATATCATTTATCTGTACAATCTCTTCAACATAAACCTGGATGAAGACTATAATTACACCTGGGTAAAGAGTATAATAACAGAGTGGTGATAGGTTAATCCAACACTCAGATCTGTTGATTGTCTCCTCGACAGGCTCAATATTCACACATATAATTACTCTCTGCTCCGTCTGCTTGTGTCTCAGAGCACCTGTTAGCCTCCAAACACGCTCTCCTTCACGTCTTCTCACACTTCGCACTGCCTCTCCTATATGGTTTAATTTATTTCTTTAAGATGAACATGCAGGGTTTGTTTGCAGGCTGCAGTGTGTTCGGGAGCCGTGACAGCAGCGACAGCGGAGGAGGAGGAGAAACGGGCAGATTGAGAGTGGGAGGAGGAGGACGAGCTGCGACCAGTTAAAATAGAAGCGACCGGCAGAGCGTTGTTGTTGTTCATACGTGTCGGGGAATCGCCTCCATGTTTACGTGCTGCAGAAAACAGATGTCTCCTCCTAAAGAGGTCGGATGGAAACATGAAGTGAGCCGACGGGAGAATCTCAGGTCAATCTCAAAGGAATCAAAGGAAGAAAAATGGATGTGTCACGGAGAGGACGAGGAATTATTCATTAAATCTGAAGCTCGTTACGGATCTGCTCAGGTTGTATAAGGTCGCTGAAGGAGGATCAGAGACTCGTTCAAGTTCTGGTCTCAAAGTCAGAGATCTTACTTTACTCTCAAAAGGATTCAGACTATGTTCTTAGATAAATCTAAAATGTAGAATCCTGGCTTCAGAGTTTGGACCTACGGTCATTCTCAGAAGGAGGGTGTAACGATACCTGCTGATACAATTGAAAATCGATGCAGATATGAACTACTTAAAACGATTTGACAGAAACATAGGCTATTGCAATACTCTTATTTGAACCAGATCTAGAGTGGAGCTCAGAGCAGCAGAGCATGCTATAAACTATCTTTATTACCCAGAAGTCTGAGGGAGATCTGCTGCACCTGTTCAAAACTCTCCACACTGACAGGACTCCAGAGACACACCTCCAACCCCGCTCCACTCGAGTTCACACGAAGGAGTCAAGCACAAGCGTCAGACAAAATCATCCTTTACTCAAGTTACAATCACCTGTGGCCTGCATTGTAGTGTTAGCAAGCTAATGTTAGCGCTCTTTAGTTAGCTCGTAGCTTCATGTAAACTGAGAGAATGAGCGTGATCTAAAAACTCTTATGTGACATTCAAATAATCAGTGAGTATGTTCTTCTTCTTCTCTCTAGTCCTTGACTAAAACAGCTTTTATACACAAGGGGAGGAGCCGGCCGTCCCGTCCATGTAAACACGGCTCTGACAACAACACAGCCAGCGGGACTCGAGCTTCTCCCTCATTGTAGACAGTCATGACTCAGAGACACACTTACACAGGAGAGACTGGATTTATGATTTATTGATGTGGAACATGTTGTAGAACAAACTGCTGCACGCTTTCTGAATTGCACAAATCCATTGGCAGCGTTTAGACAGAGCTTTCTCTCTCTCTCTTTCTCTCTCTCTCTCTCTCTCTTTGGCGACAGCGTCCGTGTTGAAATCTGACTGAAGGTTTGAAATGTTTTGAAGCTTCTCAACTTAATCGCACAGATCATTAATAATCTTAATGACTGTCTCTGAGAGTTTTGACAACCTCAGCTGTATTCAGCTCTCAGTTCTTGTGTTTTCACTCTGATGTGTGAGCTACACGAGGCTGATGATCCTCCTTTACAGCGTCTTTCTCTTTTCTTTCTTCCACACATCAGGACGGGTTACGCTGGGTGTTGTTTTATTTTTTTAAAGCCGAGCAGCTGCGACTTCATCAACAGGCATGTTTTGAATTTTAATCGAGCTGCACCGCTTGTGGCCTTGAGTGGTATCCATGGCAACAGGCATCATCATCATCACTTGTAGGAGTAACCTGCGACCTCTCTCGACTCTTTTATTCCTTTAGATTCATTTCAAAACACACGATGCAGCCGCAGGCCGTGCTTCGGCAGCAGGATCTCTGCTGGACTTTCTCACATGGTCACAGGTTCAATACCTGCAGAGTCTCGCAGTGACCACGGCTGCACCTGAAGAGAGGCCGTCTGTACTTCACTGTTCTGGTCAGGTGACACTGCCGTCTGAGAAATTCACTTCAGTAAATATTATTTTAGCGCTCACGTTTGTGTGCAGGTTGACCTCGGTGATGCAGAGGCGGAGCTTTGATTCAATGTGTAGAGTTTAAATATGCAGCTGTGACTACAACAACGTGTCCCTGATGATCATCAGTTATAAAACAAAGCTTTTCTTACTTCATGAGCGTTTATCTAACAGAGACCTGCATGAATACATGAAATAGTGAAACAGACTTTACCTGACAGAACAAATGAAACCGGTCTGTGAGGAGAACTCTGGAAGAAGAGCAGCGTTTCTTTTCTAACTGCTAAACTAAATGATCTGATTTTAAAGGTCACATATTAAATCCTCTTCTCCATGTTTCTCTAACTCTAACATGTGTCTCTAGTCCGTCTACAAACCACCGGGGTTAAGTGTCTGATCCAAACTAAAGAACTTCAAACACAACATAACAAACTGTGTAAACTCTGTGTTCATGAATGTAGTGTGTTTGTAGAGAGTGATGTCACAGTGTGTTCCTGTCTGTAATGGTGTCACACACTCAGCCGTTACATCACTCTCCTCAAAGCCACCAGGCTCAGAGACAAACACGGTGATTTGACCCAGCACAAACGAGTTCGCCGCCTGTTTGGGCCTTGAATTGTTCTTGTTTTAAATCTGGTGCTGGTTATAAAGATGATCTGTTCCATTCAACTCAGCAAAGTCACACAATAATGAAAACTTTAGTGTTTGAGGCAGCAGTAAACCAGAAAGTGTCGAGTCCTGTGAGGTCAAATCTGTGTGTTAGTGAATGTAGTGTGTTTGTAGAGAGTGATGTAACTAACAGGTCTTCTCTACAGGGATACTTTCTGTCATGATGTCAGACACTCAGAATAACGAAAAACTTTGTGTGCACGTGATCGCGCACTTTTTCCCACACAGATAACGTTTGAGTTAATGCACCTTATTTCCCAGCTTTCAGCTGGAGCGACCTGCTGCAGACATCCAGACGCTTTGTGTCAATGTAACTGTGTTATCTGTTACTTCCTGTTTGAGCAGAAATATTTGACCTGATCAGCTCTCTGCTGTGTGCAACAGAAGGAGCTTCCTACAGGAATCTCAAAACCTCATGTTGCAGAAAGAAATGATCAAATTAACCCTTTCTTTGGTGGATAGAGTCAGAAATCAGGGAGAGAGAGAGAGCGGGGAACGACACCCAGGAAAGGAGCTACAGGCGGTACCCAGGCAACCCGTCCTGAGGACCGTGCTCCTAGACACAAAGACACAAAGCTTCTATCATCTTTATTATTTCTCAAAGTGCAGTGAGGCTGGGTTGGATTTGATTAGTTTTCCTTCCACATGAAGAAGAACTCGTCATCTTCGCATAAAGACTGCGAGTTATGTTCCAGAGTTCCACAGCCAGTTATGAAATATGTGCTTCAAGAAGAAAAGACAAGAACAAGGATGATGTTAAATCTGTGTAAAGAAGTTTGTCCTGTGATGACGCTTCATTTATCTGGATTTATGAAAAGATGAAGAACTACTCAGAGCTCCTCGTGTCTGAGCTCACACCAGGAGAGAGCTAAAAGGAGCCTTCATCTAAAACTGCACAAACTGACACAGAAAACAGAGACACATGAGAGTCTCACCGGACTTGTTCTGCCGGGACACGAGGAATCTGTGCGGCATACAGGGCAGAGAAAGAGAGGAGACAGAGAAGAGACACAGAGGAGACACAGAGGAGACAGAGAGGAGACACAGAGGAGACAGAGAGGAGACAGAGAAGAGACACAGAGGAGACACAGAGGAGACAAAGAGGAGACACAGAGGAGACAGAGAAGAGACACAGAGGAAACAGAGAAGAGACACAGAGGAGACAAAGAGGAGACACAGAGGAGACAAAGAGGAGACACAGAGCAGACACAGAGGAGACACAGAGGAGACAGAGAGGAGACACAGAGGAGACAGAGAGCAGACACAGAAGAGACAGAGAGGAGACAGAGAGGAGACACAGAGGAGACACAGAGGAGACAGAGAAGAGACAAGAGAGCAGACACAGAGGAAACAGAGAAGAGACACAGAGGAGACAGAGAGGAGACACAGAGGAGACAGAGAGGAGACAGAGAGCAGACAGAGAAGAGACACAGAGCAGACACAGAGGAAACAGAGAAGAGACACAGAGGAGACAGAGAAGAGACACAGAGGAGACAGAGAGCAGACAGAGAAGAGACACAGAGGAGACACAGAGGAGACAGAGAAGAGACACAGAGGAGACACAGAGGAGACAGAGAAGAGACACAGAGGAGACACAGAGGAGACAGAGAAGAGACACAGAGGAGACACAGAGGAGACAGAGAAGAGACACAGAGGAGACACAGAGGAGACAGAGAAGAGACACAGAGGAGACACAGAGGAGACAGAGAGGAGACAGAGAGGAGACAGAGAAGAGACACAGAGGAGACACAGAGGAGACAGAGAAGAGACACAGAGCAGACACAGAGGAAACAGAGAAGAGACACAGAGGAGACAGAGAGGAGACAGAGAGCAGACACAGAAGAGACACAGAGGAGACAGAGACACAGAGGAGACAGAGAAGAGACACAGAGGAGACACAGAGGAAACAGAGAAGAGACACAGAGGAGACAAAGAGGAGACACAGAGGAGACAAAGAGGAGACACAGAGCAGACACAGAGGAGACACAGAGGAGACAGAGAAGAGACACAGAGCAGACACAGAGGAGACAGAGAAGAGACACAGAGGAGACAGAGAGGAGACAGAGAAGAGACACAGAGGAGACAAAGAGGGAACAGAGAAGAGACACAGAGGAGACAGAGAGGAGACAGAGAAGAGACACAGAGGAGACAAAGAGGGAACAGAGAAGAGACACAGAGGAGACAGAGAGGAGACACAGAGGAGACAGAGAGGAGACAAGAGAGGAGACAGAGAGGAGACACAGAGGAGACAGAGAGGAGACAGAGAAGAGACACAGAGGAGACAAAGAGGGAACAGAGAAGAGACACAGAGGAGACAGAGAGGAGACACAGAGGAGACAGAGAGGAGACAGAGAAGAGACACAGAGGAGACAGAGAGGAGACAGAGAAGAGACACAGAGGAGACAAAGAGGGAACAGAGAAGAGACACAGAGGAGACAGAGAGGAGACACAGAGGAGACAGAGAGGAGACAAGAGAGGAGACAGAGAGGAGACACAGAGGAGACAGAGAGGAGACACAGAGGAGACACAGAGGAGACACAGAGGAGACACAGAGGAGACACAGAGGAGACAGAGAGGAGACACAGAGGAGACAGAGAGGAGACACAGAGGAGACACAGAGGAGACAGAGAGGAGACAGAGAGGAGACACAGAGGAGACAGAGAGGAGACAGAGAGGAGACACAGAGGAGACAGAGAGGAGACAGAGAGGAGACACAGAGGATACAGAGAGGAGACAGAGAGGAGACAAGAGAGGAGACAGAGAGGAGACAAGAGAGGAGACAGAGAGGAAACAGGGAGGAAACAGGGAGAGAGGGTGGAGGAAACAAGGGGAGAGGGCAGAGGAAACAGGGAGAGAGGGCGGAGGAAATCTGGAGAGAGGATTGAGGAAACAAAGAGAGAGGGCGGAGGAAACAAGGAGAGAGGGCGGAGGAAACAAGGAGAGAGGGTGGAGGAAACAAGGAGAGAGGGTGGAGGAAAAAGGGAGAGAGGGCGGGGGAAACAAGGAGAGAGGATGTCCAGTATTAGCCGGGACTTTCCATATAGAAATTCTATGAGTTGTAGGAACTGAGCAGATTAATCTTCAATAATGAATAGAAATAAGACGTCAGTTTTCACGAGAGTCTGTCGCTGCAGACGACGACGTCACTGACGGTTCATTCTGCAGCTGAGTCTGTAAGTCATGAAAACTAGAGAGAGATTTACCTCTAACTAACTTACCTATAGATTTACCTCTAACTAACTTACCTCTAGATTTACCTCTAACTAACTTACCTCTAGATTTACCTCTAACTAACTTACCTCTAGATTTACCTCTAACTAACTTACCTCTAGATTTACCTCTAACTAATTTACCTATAGATTTAACTCTAACTAATTTACCTCTAGATTTACCTCTAACTAATTTACCTCTAGATTTACCTCAAACTAACTTACCTCTAGATTTACCTCAAACTAACTTACCTCTAGATTTAACTCTAACTAATTTACCTCTAGATTTAACTCTAACTAACTTACCTCTAGATTTAACTCTAACTAATTTACCTCTAGATTTACCTCTAACTAATTTACCTCTAGATTTACCTCTAACTAACTTACCTCTAGATTTAACTCTAACTAACTTACCTCTAGATTTACCTCAAACTAACTTACCTCTAGATTTAACTCTAACTAATTTACCTCTAGATTTACCTCTAATTAACTTACCTCTAGATTTACCTCTAACTAATTTACCTCTAGATTTACCTCTAACTAATTTACCTCTAGATTTACCTCTAACTAACTTACCTATAGATTTACCTCTAACTAACTTACCTCTAGATTTACCTCTAACTAACTTACCTCTAGATTTACCTCTAACTAATTTACCTCTAGATTTACCTCTAACTAACTTACCTCTAGATTTACCTCTAACTAACTTACCTCTAGATTTAACTCTAACTAACTTACCTCTAGATTTACCTCTAACTAACTTACCTCTAGATTTACCTCTAACTAACTTACCTCTAGATTTACCTCTAACTAATTTACCTCTAGATTTACCTCTAATTAACTTACCTCTAGATTTAACTCTAACTAACTTACCTCTAGATTTAACTCTAACTAACTTACCTCTAGATTTACCTCTAACTAACTTACCTCTAGATTTAACTCTAACTAATTTACCTCTAGATTTACCTCTAACTAATTTACCTCTAGATTTACCTCTAACTAATTTACCTCTAGATTTACCTCTAACTAACTTACCTCTAGATTTACCTCTAACTAATTTACCTCTAGATTTACCTCTAACTAACTTACCTCTAGATTTACCTCTAACTAACTTACCTCTAGATTTAACTCTAACTAACTTACCTCTAGATTTACCTCTAACTAATTTACCTCTAGATTTACCTCTAACTAATTTACCTCTAGATTTAACTCTAACTAACTTACCTCTAGATTTAACTCTAACTAATTTACCTCTAGATTTACCTCTAACTAATTTACCTCTAGATTTACCTCTAACTAATTTACCTCTAGATTTACCTCTAACTAACTTACCTCTAGATTTAACTCTAACTAACTTACCTCTAGATTTACCTCTAACTAACTTACCTCTAGATTTAACTCTAACTAACTTACCTCTAGATTTACCTCTAACTAACTAACCTCTAGATTTACCTCTAACTAATTTACCTCTAGATTTACCTCTAACTAATTTACCTCTAGATTTACCTCTAACTAACTTACCTCTAGATTTAACTCTAACTAACTTACCTCTAGATTTACCTCTAACTAATTTACCTCTAGATTTAACTCTAACTAACTTACCTCTAGATTTACCTCTAACTAACTTACCTCTAGATTTAACTCTAACTAACTTACCTCTAGATTTACCTCTAACTAATTTACCTCTAGATTTACCTCTAACTAACTTACCTCTAGATTTAACTCTAACTAACTTACCTCTAGATTTACCTCTAACTAATTTACCTCTAGATTTAACTCTAACTAACTTACCTCTAGATTTACCTCTAACTAACTTACCTCTAGATTTACCTCTAACTAATTTACCTCTAGATTTACCTCTAACTAACTTACCTCTAGATTTACCTCTAACTAACTTACCTCTAGATTTAACTCTAACTAACTTACCTCTAGATTTACCTCTAACTAACTTACCTCTAGATTTACCTCTAACTAACTTACCTCTAGATTTACCTCTAACTAACTTACCTCTAGATTTAACTCTAACTAATTTACCTCTAGATTTACCTCTAACTAACTTACCTCTAGATTTACCTCAAACTAACTTACCTCTAGATTTAACTCTAACTAATTTACCTCTAGATTTACCTCTAACTAACTTACCTCTAGATTTACCTCTAACTAATTTACCTCTAGATTTACCTCTAACTAATTTACCTCTAGATTTACCTCTAACTAATTTACCTCTAGATTTACCTCTAACTAACTTACCTATAGATTTACCTCTAACTAACTTACCTCTAGATTTACCTCTAACTAACTTACCTCTAGATTTACCTCTAACTAATTTACCTCTAGATTTACCTCTAACTAACTTACCTCTAGATTTACCTCTAACTAACTTACCTCTAGATTTACCTCTAACTAACTTACCTCTAGATTTACCTCTAACTAACTTACCTCTAGATTTACCTCTAACTAACTTACCTCTAGATTTAACTCTAACTAATTTACCTCTAGATTTACCTCTAACTAACTTACCTCTAGATTTACCTCAAACTAACTTACCTCTAGATTTAACTCTAACTAATTTACCTCTAGATTTACCTCTAATTAACTTACCTCTAGATTTACCTCTAACTAATTTACCTCTAGATTTACCTCTAACTAATTTACCTCTAGATTTACCTCTAACTAATTTACCTCTAGATTTACCTCTAACTAACTTACCTATAGATTTACCTCTAACTAACTTACCTCTAGATTTACCTCTAACTAACTTACCTCTAGATTTACCTCTAACTAATTTACCTCTAGATTTACCTCTAACTAATTTACCTCTAGATTTACCTCTAACTAACTTACCTCTAGATTTAACTCTAACTAACTTACCTCTAGATTTACCTCTAACTAACTTACCTCTAGATTTACCTCTAACTAACTTACCTCTAGATTTACCTCTAACTAATTTACCTCTAGATTTACCTCTAATTAACTTACCTCTAGATTTAACTCTAACTAACTTACCTCTAGATTTAACTCTAACTAACTTACCTCTAGATTTACCTCTAACTAACTTACCTCTAGATTTAACTCTAACTAATTTACCTCTAGATTTACCTCTAACTAACTTACCTCTAGATTTACCTCTAACTAACTTACCTCTAGATTTAACTCTAACTAACTTACCTCTAGATTTACCTCTAACTAATTTACCTCTAGATTTACCTCTAACTAACTTACCTCTAGATTTACCTCTAACTAACTTACCTCTAGATTTAACTCTAACTAACTTACCTCTAGATTTACCTCTAACTAATTTACCTCTAGATTTACCTCTAACTAATTTACCTCTAGATTTAACTCTAACTAACTTACCTCTAGATTTAACTCTAACTAATTTACCTCTAGATTTAACTCTAACTAATTTACCTCTAGATTTACCTCTAACTAATTTACCTCTAGATTTACCTCTAACTAATTTACCTCTAGATTTAACTCTAACTAACTTACCTCTAGATTTAACTCTAACTAATTTACCTCTAGATTTAACTCTAACTAACTTACCTCTAGATTTACCTCTAACTAATTTACCTCTAGATTTACCTCTAACTAACTTACCTCTAGATTTAACTCTAACTAACTTACCTCTAGATTTACCTCTAACTAACTTACCTCTAGATTTAACTCTAACTAACTTACCTCTAGATTTACCTCTAACTAACTTACCTCTAGATTTACCTCTAACTAATTTACCTCTAGATTTACCTCTAACTAATTTACCTCTAGATTTACCTCTAACTAACTTACCTCTAGATTTAACTCTAACTAACTTACCTCTAGATTTACCTCTAACTAATTTACCTCTAGATTTACCTCTAACTAACTTACCTCTAGATTTACCTCTAACTAACTTACCTCTAGATTTAACTCTAACTAACTTACCTCTAGATTTACCTCTAACTAATTTACCTCTAGATTTACCTCTAACTAACTTACCTCTAGATTTAACTCTAACTAACTTACCTCTAGATTTACCTCTAACTAATTTACCTCTAGATTTAACTCTAACTAACTTACCTCTAGATTTACCTCTAACTAACTTACCTCTAGATTTACCTCTAACTAATTTACCTCTAGATTTACCTCTAACTAACTTACCTCTAGATTTACCTCTAACTAACTTACCTCTAGATTTACCTCTAACTAATTTACCTCTAGATTTACCTCTAACTAACTTACCTCTAGATTTAACTCTAACTAACTTACCTCTAGATTTACCTCTAACTAATTTACCTCTAGATTTAACTCTAACTAACTTACCTCTAGATTTACCTCTAACTAACTTACCTCTAGATTTAACTCTAACTAATTTACCTCTAGATTTACCTCTAACTAACTTACCTCTAGATTTACCTCTAACTAATTTACCTCTAGATTTACCTCTAACTAATTTACCTATAGATTTACCTCTAACTAACTTACCTCTAGATTTACCTCTAACTAACTTACCTCTAGATTTAACTCTAACTAACTTACCTCTAGATTTAACTCTAACTAACTTACCTCTAGATTTAACTCTAACTAACTTACCTCTAGATTTAACTCTAACTAACTTACCTCTAGATTTAACTCTAACTAACTTACCTCTAGATTTACCTCTAACTAATTTACCTATAGATTTACCTCTAATTAACTTACCTCTAGATTTAACTCTAACTAATTTACCTCTAGATTTAACTCTAACTAATTTACCTCTAGATTTACCTCTAACTAACTTACCTCTAGATTTAACTCTAACTAACTTACCTCTAGATTTAACTCTAACTAACTTACCTCTAGATTTACCTCTAACTAACTTACCTCTAGATTTACCTCTAACTAATTTACCTATAGATTTACCTCTAATTAACTTACCTCTAGATTTACCTCTAACTAACTTACCTCTAGATTTAACTCTAACTAACTTACCTCTAGATTTAACTCTAACTAACTTACCTCTAGATTTAACTCTAACTAACTTACCTCTAGATTTAACTCTAACTAACTTACCTCTAGATTTAACTCTAACTCTAGGATCAAATAAAGCGGCTAATTAACGAGCGCTAGACGAGGCGAGCTGCAGGAACGCTCCGCAGAGGTTTACATTTGAAACTAAAGATTCAGTCCGTACGTGTCAAATGTGCTCTGACGTCGCCCACCATGGAGAGTGTGTGTGTGCGTGTGTGTGTGTGTGTGTGCGTGCGTGTGTGTGTGTGTGTGGGGGGGGGGGGTTAGGTCCACAGAGTGATGCCTTAATGTGCCAACTAGGCCGTTTAGTAACATCAGGGTGAAGTGAAGTGAAGTGAAGTGAAGACAGCTGTGGAGCAGATGATGATGGGGGGGGGTAATTATGCTCCAGTTTCATCCCCCTGAAGAGAAACCAGTAGCAGCCAACTGGATCCAGTCTGACCCATTTAACCCCTCCCAACAAAACCAGTAAAACCTGCAGCAGTCTGACCCGTAACACCAGAGTCAAAGAAGAAAGATGATGGAAGACATTCTCAGGACATTTCCTTTCTCGTGTCAGCGTCTTCGTCACTTTCATTTTAGACGCTCACTCTCTAAAAACTCTCTTGAATCGGGTACAGACTGTACGGTTTTGGGCCGTACCAGACGTAAGATGATCATTCGTGGTCATATCTGTGGTTGTGGCTCTAAACGGTGGTCCTACGTCTCCCTGTGAGAGACGATCAAAGATGGCCGATCTCACAGTCATGTGACCAAAGAGAGACAAATATCTGACAGAGTCAGAACTTTAGGACGATCATCTCACAATGTGAACGCTTCTACGATCTACGTCGTCTAACCAACCAATAGAAATGCAGCATCAGAAGACGCACTAATCAGTGCGACCACACGGGCGCCAGAGCTGTCGATAGCGTACGCTTTCAATAACGTGACTTATCTCCAGCTCTCTTTGACACACTGTCATCACAAGTTAACCTCTTCTCCCTCGCCACGACGTGTCCACAGTTTTCTATCCTTCCTCTTTTTTTTGTTTGCTCTCTTTGCACATTAACGCCGCTATGGCCAGAGCTGACTTTCTGCTGACCGCCATGACCACCTCAGCCTCACACTGGTGATGACTCCATTACATTGAAACATCCAAATCCACATCCAGTATAAAGACCCAGAACTTAATCTGTCCACATCGACCTCTTTGTTCCGAGTACTCAAACTCAAAGTGATCCCTCTCAGAGGAAACGCTGCATGCTCACGGCCACACAGAGAGGACAGTTTGAATCAGTGTCGTCACTTTATCTTTCCTCTTAAGCTGCGCAGCCTCATGTGACCCATCTCTGTGTTGTTCAGCACAATGACTTTTCTGCACAAGCTCCGATGTATCGATCTCCCGTCAGGTTAAAGCTGCTTACGTTACATCCTATTCAGTACAGAGTGCACACTGAGAGAAGAGTAGAAAATAAATAAGTCATAAATAAAGATTTTAGTGGGTTTGAAGAGCATCCAGTCACAGGGATGAAGAGTTCAGTCAGACCATGCAGGCTGCAGGGATACCTCCTCAGTCTGTCGTCGACCAATCAGGAAGTCAGATCTTTTCTAAGACGAAGTAAACTGCAGCACGTCTCAGAAAAGAGTTCAGAATCTAGACCCGAGTCCAGGACCAACATGGAGTAGCAAAACACCTAATGGAGCTGTCTCTGAACATAAAGCCGAGCAGCATCTTTTCTCTGTGTGCTGTGAATGAACCGGAACAGTAAGAACGTCCAGAGTCTGTGAAAGAACCGGAACAGTAAGAACGTCCAGAGTCTGTGAAAGAACCTGAACGGTAAGAACGTCCAGAGTCTGTGAAAGAACCGGAACAGTAAGAACGTCCAGAGTCTGTGAAAGAACCGGAACGGTAAGAACCTCCAGAGTCTGTGAAAGAACTGGAACAGTAAGAACCTCCAGAGTCCGTGAAAGAACCGGAACTGTAAGAACCTCCAGAGTCCGTGAAAGAACCGGAACGGTAAGAACGTCCAGAGTCTGTGAATGAACCGGAACAGTAAGAACCTCCAGAGTCTGTGAAAGAACCGGAACTGTAAGAACCTCCAGAGTCTGTGAAAGAACCGGAACTGTAAGAACCTCCAGAGTCTGTGAAAGAACCGGAACTGTAAGAACGTCCAGAGTCTGTGAAAGAACCGGAACGGTAAGAACGTCCAGAGTCCGTGAAAGAACCGGAACTGTAAGAACGTCCAGAGTCTTTGAAAGAACCGGAACTGTAAGAACCTCCAGAGTCCGTGAAAGAACCGGAACGGTAAGAACGTACAGAGTCTGTGAAAGAACCGGAACTGTAAGAACGTCCAGAGTCTGTGAAAGAACCGGAACTGTAAGAACCTCCAGAGTCTGTGAAAGAACCGGAACAGTAAGAACGTCCAGAGTCTGTGAAAGAACCGGAACAGTAAGAACGTCCAGAGTCTGTGAAAGAACCTGAACGGTAAGAACGTCCAGAGTCTGTGAAAGAACCGGAACAGTAAGAACCTCCAGAGTCTGTGAAAGAACCGGAACTGTAAGAACGTCCAGAGTCTGTGAAAGAACCGGAACTGTAAGAACCTCCAGAGTCTGTGAAAGAACCGGAACAGTAAGAACGTCCAGAGTCTGTGAAAGAACCGGAACAGTAAGAACGTCCAGAGTCTGTGAAAGAACCTGAACGGTAAGAACGTCCAGAGTCTGTGAAAGAACCGGAACAGTAAGAACCTCCAGAGTCTGTGAAAGAACCGGAACAGTAAGAACGTCCAGAGTCTGTGAAAGAACCGGAACGGTAAGAACCTCCAGAGTCTGTGAAAGAACTGGAACAGTAAGAACCTCCAGAGTCCGTGAAAGAACCGGAACAGTAAGAACCTCCAGAGTCTGTGAAAGAACCGGAACAGTAAGAACCTCCAGAGTCTGTGAAAGAACCGGAACAGCAGGAACGTCCAGAGTCTGTGAAAGAACCGGAACTGTAAGAACGTCCAGAGTCTGTGAAAGAACCGGAACAGTAAGAACGTCCAGAGTCTGTGAAAGAACCGGAACAATAAGAACGTCCAGAGTCTGTGAAAGAACCGGAACAGTAAGAACCTCCAGAGTCTGTGAAAGAACCGGAACAGTAAGAACCTCCAGAGTCTGTGAAAGAACCGGAACAGTAAGAACGTCCAGAGTCTGTGAAAGAACCGGAACAGTAAGAACCTCCAGAGTCTGTGAAAGAACCGGAACAGCAGGAACGTCCAGAGTCTGTGAAAGAACCGGAACAGTAAGAACGTCCAGAGTCTGTGAAAGAACCGGAACAGTAAGAACGTCCAGAGTCTGTGAAAGAACCGGAACGGTAAGAACGTCCAGAGTCTGTGAAAGAACCGGAACGGTAAGAACGTCAAGAGTCTGTGAAAGATCTGGAACAGTAAGAACCTCCAGAGTCTGTGAAAGAACCGGAACAGTAAGAACGTCCAGAGTCTGTGAAAGAACCGGAACGGTAAGAACGTCCAGAGTCTGTGAAAGAACCGGAACGGTAAGAACCTCCAGAGTCTGTGAAAGAACCGGAACGGTAAGAACGTACAGAGTCTGTGAAAGAACCGGAACGGTAAGAACGTCCAGAGTCTGTGAAAGAACCGGAACGGTAAGAACGTCAAGAGTCTGTGAAAGAACCGGAACGGTAAGAACGTCCAGAGTCTGTGAAAGATCTGGAACAGTAAGAACCTCCAGAGTCTGTGAAAGAACCGGAACAGTAAGAACGTCCAGAGTCTGTGAAAGAACCGGAACGGTAAGAACGTCCAGAGTCTGTGAAAGAACCGGAACAGTAAGAACGTCCAGAGTCTGTGAAAGAAACGGAACGGTAAGAACGTCCAGAGTCTGTGAAAGAACCGGAACAGTAAGAACGTCCAGAGTCTGTGAAAGAAACGGAACGGTAAGAACGTCCAGAGTCTGTGAAAGAACCGGAACAGTAAGAACGTCCAGAGTCTGTGAAAGAACCGGAACAGTAAGAACGTCCAGAGTCTGTGAAAGAATCGGAACAGTAAGAACGTCCAGAGTCTGTGAAAGAACCGGAACAGTAAGAACGTCCAGAGTCTGTGAAAGAACCGGAACAGTAAGAACGTCCAGAGTCTGTGAAAGAACCGGAACAGTAAGAACGTCCAGAGTCTGTGAAAGAACCGGAACAGTAAGAACCTCCAGAGTCTGTGAAAGAACCGGAACAGCAGGAACATAGGGTGTGGTGTTAAACCACCTCGAGCTCGCCGGCCTTTAAATGTTGAAGCTTCCAGAAACATTAAACCCTTTTTAAAATCTGCTTTCCCACTGCTGAGAGTCAGACGGCCTGAAAGCCAAAGCTCTGAAAAGCTTACAGAAGTTACTAAGCTACGGATCAGAAATAAATAACTAAATATCTGATGGGGGGTGGATTTCAAAGAATATATCTGGAGAGAGAGAGAGAGAGAGAGAGAGAGAGAGAGAGAGAGAGAGAGAGGGAGGGAGGGAGGGGATGCGGAGGTCATAACAGAAGACCTGAATGAAACAAACGCAGGACGAGTTATGGACTGACCCTGAGAGGAACACAAAGTCTGACAGGATCATGTGTCACGTCACAGGATGAAAGATTCTAGTTAGCATGTGAGCTAAAGTAGCATTAGCCGACACATTTTGAGAAACAAATTGTTATTTCAGAGTCCAAAAAAAAAACACCAGCCGAGTGTATATTCAACCAGCCGAGCGCCACATGTGAACGGATATTTCACGTCATTTCAAACAAACTACAAAGACAGATTAAACTGCAGGTTGGTGCAGCTGCAGCTTCTTTCTCCTGCTCCTCTGATATCTGTGAGTCGGGGCTGCACATGGGGGGGGGGGGGGGGGGGGGGGGGTTGACACACACAAACTTCAGCAGATATTATAAAAACACACACACACAAACACACACATACTGGAACGCCAGCCACCAACTGTCACTGTCTGTAACCCTGCAGTGACTGGTCTGCTGACAGCCAGCCTTCAGGGTCAGTGGTTCACAAACGTTTACTTCCCCCAACCCACCATCACCTCCCAACACACACATATATGGCCATACACTAAACACCGTCAGTCGCCATCCCAATACACATTCATTCATTTATCTTTAGAATTGATCTCAAACATCATCACACATGGTCAAACACACATTTCAAACACGGGCTGAAGTTATGACCATGAGTGCTCAGCTGGAGTATCGTAACCGTCGTTACCACGACTACATGAACCATACGCAGAACTATGAACACAGTTTGTTGGATTTTAGAAAAGAAAAATTCATCCGCTGACTTCAGAGCTGAAGTAGAGAGTCACGAGAACGTTCAGAGCAATGTAGACGAGTGAAAAGGACCAGATTTGTTTTTCAAATGTAAACGAGTTAAAGTCAGAAGTTTTCCAAAAACATCAAACTCCAGTCAACACCAGATTTCCTTCCTTCCTGTCCACCACGGCTCACTACTTCTGTGTTTCTGTAAATGGACTCCAGGAGAGTTTTATTCTAAGCTCAGCTTCTCCTCCTCGTTCAGAGACAGGGCCCTGAGGTGTGCCACACATCTTTCATAAACCTCTTTAGGCTCTTCACACTGTGTTTGTAAAAAGGGAGATCTCTTTTTTTATAGTTCAAACTGATCAAATGATTCTGTGACACGTAACGCTGCACCTCACAGCTTTCAGACCTTTAACAGAGTAAGAGGAGATCATCAGGGGACGAGCTGAGAGGAGAGAGAGATTGATTTTCAAAATAAAGCTCGAATCATGAGACAAGAAGAAGAAGAAGAATCAAGTGACGAGCTGAGAAGTTTTATCAGGATGAAGACGAAGAAGAAGAAGATTCATTCATTCATTCAGAGAGCTGAACACAGAGGAGGAGAGGAGCTGTTCTTTCAACACCACACCTCTCTCTCTCTCTCTCTCTCTCTCTCTCTCTCTCTCTCTCTCTCTCTCTCTCTCTCTCTCTCTCACCACCACTGAAAATATGGCCCAATAGTCCTGATGGTGGCGCTATAGGAACTTACTAAAACTGTGTAGATGCTACAACTCTGTGACTCGTTTAAAACATGGCCCACTGAGCAAAAACATCCACATGCTTTGGCTCCATCACCCCGTTTCTCTTTAAAACTGTGACTTGTGGCGCTGCATGGCCTAGCGGTTATGTCGGGCGCCCCATGTACAGAGGCTTTAGCAGGCCTCGTAGCAGCCACAGTGTGTTTGAATCCAGCCCCGGCCCTTCGCTGCATGTCACCCCTCACTCTCTGCTACAAACACTTCTGTCTCCTCCCACATGTTCCTGCTCAATCGATGCCAAACTACACGACATCTCGTCTTCAGACTCGACAGACGATGCAGAAGAAATGACTTCATCACTCACAGAATATTTGAAACAGCTGCTGCAGAGTTCAAATGAACCCGAACGTCTCGTAATAAACGAACAAACACGTGAACATGGTCGGTGACGTGTCGGGACAGCCAGAATTTCAATATGTATTCTAAGATATATTCCCTGATGATGAATGTTTGAATGTGAGCCTCATGTGAAAGGTTTGATATTAAAGAGCATCTGAATCAGTGTGAATCATTTCCACAGTGACAAACACATCTCGTCATTGTTCAGAGAAAGAAAACCAATCATCTGGATTTCTTCTTGATACTCCATGTAGTTTAAAATCTGCCTTACGGGGCCCTGCTTGTCAACAGGCACCCAGGCCTGTAGGGGGCCCCTGGCCAGTAGGGGGCCCTGGGCCTGTAGGGGGCCCCTGGCCAGTAGGGGGCCCCGGGCCAGTAGGGGGCCCCCCTGAGGGCTGACAAACTTTGTTTTATTGTGCAATTGTGAAATCAGTACAAGTGCTAGACGATACAAACAAAACAGAGGAGGACAGCGAAGATGAAAAAAAAAATATTGCAAAATACTGAGTCAACTGACATAGACTACAACCAGCAAAGGCTTTAAAAACAATAGATATTCATGAAAAAGGATACAAGAAGGAAAAGAAGAGAGAGAGAGAGAGAGAGAGAAGGGGGGAGAGAGGCTGCTTCTGTAAGGTGGCCTTGAGAGGGAGGAGGGAGGATTGAGCAGGGGGTATGGTTTGTGTTGAATAGTTTGATGTGTGTGTTCATGTTGTGGTGGGAGAGGTGAGGGTTTGTGTAATGTTAATGTTTGGGGGTCAAAGGTCACCTGCTGTTGATTTGAGAATAGGATGGAGGGAGAGGCTGATTCTATTATTTTCCTGCAAACTGAAGGCTGACAAACTTTAAACCCCAGCAGTGGCTTAAAACATGCAAAGTGTGGAAACCTCCTTAAGAGGGTCCCATCTGACAGCACTCACTCTCGTTGCGCTGCCAAGAGTTGCATGCAACGTCCAATAAAAACAAACGTTTGAGAATAAAAAAGTCAGAGAAGGAAAATGATCAGAAAAGACAGCAGCTAACGGAGCAGAGAATGACGGACTGAATGCTGCTCGTCCAGTCTCCTCTAAGAGACAGAAAGATAACAGAACTTCTGCTAACATTATGTGAGTGCGTTATGTGCTTCAGTGTTTGCTAGGGGAGCAGCGTAGTGTGTGGAGGGGCCCCTGTGACGGTTGGCCTCGGGCCCCAACAGACTCTAGAATCGCCACACTATCACATCCTGCATCCCTCCGTGAGGAATCAACATGATCATGACGTGATGTCGTGTTAGAGGATGCAGAGCGAACATCGTAGAAAGACTTTGTTCTGTATGAAATGCAGACATTTAAAGAACTTCAAGGTTCATTGATAAAAATGAGTCTGGAGAGTTCTGCTGAGAACGCCGTCACACCGCTGAGCAGCAAAAAAAGAATCCCTGAGGCATCTGAACGTTTCTGTTTCTCTCCTCCTTCTGTGCAGGTAGCTGCATACCTGCAGCAGGTAAACCTACAGGTGTGTCAGTGTGCATGAGCAGTGAGATAACGCAACATGTGAGAGAGCAGCTGTTTGACGTCTGTTAAAGGGTTTACACTTTCTGAGACACCAAAATACAGGACGATCAAATCAAACCACGACCATCAACCGGCTGATATCTGAAGATAGTTTTCAACTGTGCACATAGGTCTCACAGCAAACACACACACACACACACACACACACACACAACCACACACACAACCACACACACACACACACACACACACACACACACACGCAGGCACGCACACACACACACACACACACACACACACACACACACACACACACACACACGCAGGCACGCACACACACACACACACACACACACACACAACCACACACACACACACACACACACACACACACACACACACACACACACAACCACACACACAACCACACACACACACACACACACACACACACAGACACACACACACACGCAGGCACGCACACACACACACACGCAGGCACGCACACACACACACACACACACACACACACACACACAACCCACACACACACACACACACACACACACACACACACACACGCAGGCACGCACACACACACACACACACACACACACACACACACAACCACACACACACACACACACACACACACACACAACCACACACACACACACACACACACACACACACACACACACACTAACGCACATCAGCAACCTGTGATTTGCAGCAGTTGCACATCTGGTGGATTCATCAGGGGTTTCCCCCGAAACAGCTCACACTGAGGGGGGTGCGTGTGCGCGTGCGTGTGTGAGGCAACAGGCCTGCAGCCCCTAAGCCAGGAGGAGGTGGGTTACGTAAGGAGCGTGACTTTAGAGATAATGCTGGTACATAAGTCATCAGAGTCCACTGTACAGGAGGGGGGAGGGGGAGGGGGCAGCTCCTACCTGGAAAAGCCGCAGGATGTTGGCCACCATGATGGACACGGAGCTCGCCGACGCTCCGATCACTCCCACAACTTTCTCGGGCTTCACGAACACCGGCGGCTCCCCGTTGGTGCACCTGACGTCCGACGTGTCCTTCTGGATTAGCGCCTGCACGAACGTCAGAGACTGCTCCAGCGCGTACGTGTCCCGCGAGCAGGTGTCCAGAACCCGCGCGCCCAGGGTGACGTTGGGCAGCAGCTCCTCGTCGCCGTTGATCTGGTCCAGGGCGTACATCATCGCCTCCAGCCGGTGGATGCCGTTCTCCTTCTTGATGTCTCCGCACGGCAACCCCGGGAGCCCCCTGGCGTGCACCGGGAAGAGCCCCCCCAGCGTCACGTCGCCCTCCACGCGGATGGAGTGCGGCGCGTAAATCTCCTGAGAGCCCGACAGGTCCACGAGCGCCTGAAGCATCCATAATACCCGGAGAGTCAGAACCAGGCTTGGTGTGGGGGGGTTGTTGGAGCCCATGGTGCGACCCCCTCTCCTCCCCACAAACATTGCGATCAAAGCGGCTCCGCCACACAGCCCCACCGGAAACAAACAAACAAACAAACAAACGTTGAACCACCGCGAGGCGCGAGCCACTTTTCAGGAGACTTTTATGAATCCAACAGCAGAGTTCATCCTCGTGCTCGATCCAGCAAATAAAAGCGGCCGCGTGCTCGGTGCTGAGGCAGGTGTCAGGCTGTTAGACTGCTGTGGTCCCGCAGGTACAGCCTTTAAACACACACACACTCTCTCACACAAACACACACACCCAGCGCGAGCAGCACCGATTCAGCAGCGCGTTCTCCCCGTGAACAGTGTGAACAGTGCGCAGAGCTGCTGCTGCTGCTGCTGCTGCTGCTGCACGCGGACACGGTCGCTTGTTGCTCGAGCATCCATCCCGAGGTGTCAGGTGAGGGAGAGAAACAAAGAAGAAGAAACCCTCAGCATCCGCGAAGAAGAAAAGAAGCCCTCCGCTAACTCCGATAGGTTATCCCGGTATTCCGTGTTTGGAGACGTGAAGGACCCAGCCCACGGTCAGCTCTGATGTCATACTTCACATAATAATAATAATCATATTGATTATTATTAATGTGCTCACACCTACAGCCGGGTTTTTTCCAGTTTCCTCGCGCTCTCAAAAGGTGTGAGGACAGAGAGGAGAGGGCGTGAAAGCGGCTCCGCACGCGCTGCTGAGAGCACGAAATAACTGTGCTGAGAGCCGAGCTGTGTGTGACAGGCTCTTCATCCCCCCTCCCCTCCTCGTCCTCAGCCTCCTCCTCCTCCTCCTCCTCCTCCTCCTCCTCCTCCTCGTGCCCGGCTGCACGCGCACTGCTCTGGAATCAGCAGCAGAGAAAGTGCAGTTTGAGGTTTTCTGCGCCCAAAAGTGTACGAGAGCCAGAGCGAGACCTCCTCCGTCCTCTCTCTACCCCTCTCTCTCCATCTGTACCCTGCTCCCCCCCCCCCCACACACACCTTCACTTTCAAACACACACGTACACACACACTTTGCGAACAAGCAGTCACGCGCACAGCCCTCCCACGCGCGTTCGTGTAATTATGAGAGCAAGTTTCCTGCTGCTGCGCACAAACAGTGAAGAACCTGCTTTTCTTCTGCGTTATGAGCTCTGCTGTGATTCTGAATGATGACAGTGAGTGTGATCATGTCTGCAGCGTGTCATCAGCTCCACAGGATTTAGATCTGAGGAGAAGAAGACTGTTTATTGGAGGATTTGAACTTTGTGTTGATCAGATATGAAACTCTGAGTCGCTCCTTTCAATCTAAAGTAATCTCTAACATGCTGCTGCTGTTCTTATGGATTCATGTCTGAAATGTTTCCTCTTCAGGTGACTTCAGGCCGTGTTCAGGTGGTTACTAATGCACCACACAGTCCTCCTTACTTTCTAAAGTGATGCGTGACTTCATGACTGACTGCTGAAAGTCAGTAGTTCACTTACATTACACATACTAAGTTAACCTTACATGTGACCCAATCAGCACAAGTCCTTGTTCTACTGAGGAGCACAAACCTAACGCCTCTTTTATGCTCTGTAATACAAACAAGACAACATCCTGTAACGGTTTGGCGCCGTGCCTCGTGGTTAACGGTGTTTTGGAGAGCGTCCGAGACAGTAAAATAACCCAAAGTGTACGACCACACGTGTCTGGGGTTTCCACGGAGCTCATTGTTTATTACTTACTGTATCAACACACCAAGCGTTGTACGGCTACTGTTTTATTATTCACGAGTAAAATGGCGTCCACACGAACCCTTCTGTCACTGTTGAGCTGAGAGACGATTTGATTTGTGTTTCTGTCCTCCCGTTATGCAGACACCTGAACTTCAGGTAATGAGATGATTGCTAACGATAATGTGATTACTGACGTTAGCTACAGTAATGCTAACTACTTTGTTACAAATGTAATCTGATTACAGTCACACGCTGCTCTCCTAACTCCTGTTCTAGTACTCCAAAGCAGTCGTGGTCTTGAGCCCGCTTCTTGAAGGTCTCGTCTCAGTCTATAAAGCTTTTTACTCGGTCTTGTCTCGGTCTCTGACTGGGCGGACTCCGGATTTTAAATCTAGACCGGTCAAGACCACCATGATCGGCTATTTGTCCTCGACATCACTGAGATTAGAAGGAAAACGCCTCTTTCTAAAACACTTGAATTCATTCATAGTTTGATTTGTATGCCCCGGTTACGACCGCAACCTTCCCGGTGTCACGGTCTAAGTGAGTGACACGCCCCCCTGCACACAACATGATGATTGTTCAGAGATATTTGTGGTCTTGGTCTCGGGGCACTCTGGTCTCGGTTAGTGTGGTCTTGACTACAACAGTAACACTGACTACAGCCAACGTCTAGTTGTTATACTTCATACAAAAACACATTTCATTAGAAGTTCATGAGAATGACCTTTACCGTGATCAGCTTTGAGCTCACGCCGTCAGGAGTCTGAAACTAAAAATAGAGTTTTATAACACAAAGTGAAGAACTAGTGGAAGTGTCAGGCTGAAACTTTATTAACCACCCTTCTGTATCCAGTGTGAAAACATGTCAAAGCATCACTGCTCATTGGTAACTTCTTCTCTGTCATTCAACAGGTGATCTTAACCTGCACTGCCCCCTGTGGACGGCAGGAACAGGACGACTGTGACGCTGCAGAGTCCCGTCTTCCTATTGGCTGAACCTGATTTAGTGGAGCCTTTCAGAGAAATACATTATATGTTTTACTTTAGATAAGCTTCATGACACTCTGTAAAACAATGAACATACAGCTCATGAGAAAATATGTGAATGTGTGGGTCAGACTGAGCATGTGCAGAGTGAGGCTCATCTCTCCAGGAGGTTTCTGATTGGAGGAAGACTCTCTGTCCCCGTCTCCCCATCACAGACACATTACATCCTTACATCCTGACAAGAATGACTTCCTGTCAAATAAAACCAACGTTTATTTTACAAAGTGTTTTCAAATATGGACGACTTCCTGATTCACACCAAAGCGTTTTCATCTTTTTTGATTTTTGTTTCTTTCATGAAGTCGAGTTTTTGGTAAACATGGTGACAAAGTCAACAGAACACAGAAGATCTGACTCACATGACGGCCGATCACACGATTCACTGACAATGATGATGATCCAGCTGTGATTAGATTTAAAAACAGTGAGGTTCAAGGTCACATGACCACAGATGTGTTGATTTACCACTAAAGCTTCATGAAAGAAGAGAGAGAAACTCAGACGAGAACAAATGAAGGAGGCGTCTCTGCACAGCTGGAATGCAGCTGTGGTCCCTCGAGGGGGAAACTGATAATAACTCTGAATGCTTTCATTAGTGGGTCACATTAAAGATGAAGTAACGCAAAGAGAGGACGCCTCGGACCAACTCATGAAAATGTGTGGCTATGTAGTCTAAATGTTATTCATCCTGTAGTGTAGATGACAAACACCGTGTCCTAAAAGCACGCGAGTGTTGGATTTTGCGTCGTGCCAAGCTTTAAAGACTGAATCCATTAAATATTTAATTCTCTGCTCTCAACCTCTAGTGGACACTGGACGAACTGCAGCTGTAAAGTAGGACATTTTAACATGGGGCTCTATGGGGACTGACTCACTGCAGGAGACAGACTCTAGTGGACACTGGAGGAACTGCAGCTGTAAAGTTGGACATTTTAACATGGGGCTCTATGAGGACTGACTCACTGCAGGAGACAGACTCTAGTGGACACTGGAGGAACTGCAGCTGTAAAGTTGGACATTTTAACATGGGGCTCTATGGGGACTGACTCACTGCAGGAGACAGACTCTAGTGGACACTGGAGGAACTGCAGCTGTAAAGTTGGACATTTTAACATGGGGCTCTATGGGGACTGACTCACTGCAGGAGACAGACTCTAGTGGACACTGGAGGAACTGCAGCTGTAAAGTTGGACATTTTAACATGGGGCTCTATGAGGACTGACTCACTGCAGGAGACAGACTCTAGTGGACACTGGAGGAACTGCAGCTGTAAAGTTGGACATTTTAACATGGGGCTCTATGGGGACTGACTCACTGCAGGAGACAGACTCTAGTGGACACTGGAGGAACTGCAGCTGTAAAGTTGGACATTTTAACATGGGGCTCTATGGGGACTGACTCACTGCAGGAGACAGACTCTAGTGGACAATGGAGGAACTGCAGCTGTAAAGTTGGACATTTTAACATGGGGCTCTATGGGGACTGACTCACTGCAGGAGACAGACTCTAGTGGACACTGGAGGAACTGCAGCTGTAAAGTTGGACATTTTAACATGGGGCTCTATGAGGACTGACTCACTGCAGGAGACAGACTCTAGTGGACACTGGAGGAACTGCAGCTGTAAAGTTGGACATTTTAACATGGGGCTCTATGGGGACTGACTCACTGCAGGAGACAGACTCTAGTGGACACTGGAGGAACTGCAGCTGTAAAGTTGGACATTTTAACATGGGGCTCTATGAGGACTGACTCACTGCAGGAGACAGACTCTAGTGGACACTGGAGGAACTGCAGCTGTAAAGTTGGACATTTTAACATGGGGCTCTATGGGGACTGACTCACTGCAGGAGACAGACTCTAGTGGACACTGGAGGAACTGCAGCTGTAAAGTTGGACATTTTAACATGGGGTTCTATGGGGACTGACTCACTGCAGGAGACAGACTCTAGTGGACACTGGAGGAACTGCAGCTGTAAAGTTGGACATTTTAACATGGGGTTCTATGGGGACTGACTCACTGCAGGAGACAGACTCTAGTGGACACTGGAGGAACTGCAGCTGTAAAGTTGGACATTTTAACATGGGGCTCTATGGGGACTGACTCACTGCAGGAGACAGACTCTAGTGGACACTGGAGGAACTGCAGCTGTAAAGTTGGACATTTTAACATGGGGCTCTATGAGGACTGACTCACTGCAGGAGACAGACTCTAGTGGACACTGGAGGAACTGCAGCTGTAAAGTTGGACATTTTAACATGGGGCTCTATGAGGACTGACTCACTGCAGGAGACAGACTCTAGTGGACACTGGAGGAACTGCAGCTGTAAAGTTGGACATTTTAACATGGGGCTCTATGAGGACTGACTCACTGCAGGAGACAGACTCTAGTGGACACTGGAGGAACTGCAGCTGTAAAGTTGGACATTTTAACATGGGGCTCTATGAGGACTGACTCACTGCAGGAGACAGACTCTAGTGGACACTGGAGGAACTGCAGCTGTAAAGTTGGACATTTTAACATGGGGCTCTATGAGGACTGACTCACTGCAGGAGACAGACTCTAGTGGACACTGGAGGAACTGCAGCTGTAAAGTTGGACATTTTAACATGGGGCTCTATGGGGACTGACTCACTGCAGGAGACAGACTCTAGTGGACACTGGAGGAACTGCAGCTGTAAAGTTGGACATTTTAACATGGGGCTCTATGAGGACTGACTCACTGCAGGAGACAGACTCTAGTGGACACTGGAGGAACTGCAGCTGTAAAGTTGGACATTTTAACATGGGGCTCTATGAGGACTGACTCACTGCAGGAGACAGACTCTAGTGGACACTGGAGGAACTGCAGCTGTAAAGTTGGACATTTTAACATGGGGCTCTATGAGGACTGACTCACTGCAGGAGACAGACTCTAGTGGACACTGGAGGAACTGCAGCTGTAAAGTTGGACATTTTAACATGGGGCTCTATGAGGACTGACTCACTGCAGGAGACAGACTCTAGTGGACACTGGAGGAACTGCAGCTGTAAAGTTGGACATTTTAACATGGGGCTCTATGAGGACTGACTCACTGCAGGAGACAGAGTCTAGTGGACACTGGAGGAACTGCAGCTGTAAAGTTGGGGGCTCTATTTGAGCAAAAAAGACGCTCTCTCAGAACGTTCTAACTCTACATTGAAGAAAGAAAAATCAGGATAAACTGACCTCTTTGAAGAAATGTTTCTGCCTCAGCAACAAGCGTTGTGACAAATCTCTCCCTCCTCTGATGTGAATTGTCAGCGAGTCACTTTAACCTGAAATCACAAATTAATTATTTAAACATGATTCTTTGCAAAAAAAAGTGCTAATATTGGACATATAAAGTTTTTTGAGAGAAAGTCAACCCTACTGCATGGATTTCCTCTGGCCGCAAAATCAGAATCAGAATCATTTTTTATTGCCAAGTACATTTACACGTACGAGGAATTTGACTGCCTGTTATAAAATCCCTCAGCTTTTAGCTCATTTTAAAAGTTTTTTTTCTTTTTATCACTTACAGTACTTAAACGCTGATGATTGTAAAAGAACAAAGTTGATAAATAATAAACAGCAACACAGTTCTTAAAGGAGCAGTATGTAACTCTGACACCTAGTGTTTAAAATGGGTACTGCAGTTTAAATTCCCCCTCCTCTCTAGAGTGGATGCTCACGCAGGTCACCATGTGGTGGACACTGAAGCTTCAGTGTTTATCCAGCTCTGCATCGGTCTGTAAACCTTTCTGCGTTCTAACCTCTCTCCATTTTTCAAAAGCATCTCCAATATTGATCCTAGTTTGAGCACGTTTCTGCTCGTGGAGCTTATTAGAAACATGCAGAGGCTTTTAGGTCGGGTACAATCACTTCTATCTGAACCAGTTCTCTTGCCCGCTTCCATCGCTGCAACACCTGTTGGTTTGACCTGATAACTGCTCTCATATCTGGCAAACCGAGGGGCGTCCAAAACGGCCGTGTGGGGGTGCCTTAAAACCGCCTACCTTCTCTGGTCCAAACAAATCCAGACCATTCAGGACCAGAATCTAAAGTTAGAAGGAGGACATACTGGCTGCTGCATTGTTGTCAGAGAAGCCAGCACTTCAACATAGCATGTTTCCTTAATGTCTGATCATAGAGTAAGCTCACTTTATCATTTCCTGACTGATTGGACCTTTAAAGTCAGCTATTATATTTAAATAAATCTTAATGTGACAAAAGTAACTGAGAACATTACCAACAACAGGGTCCAAAGTCAAAGAATATAAAGAAGCGTGTTCATGCTTCAGTCCAGCAGAGAGAAGTCAATATGACACATGAGGTCCACTTATACACACCGGACTAGACCAGGACGGACTCGAGAGGAAACTTCAGAGCTAACAACTTTAAACTTCCTCCAAACTTTAATATTTAAAAACATAAAAACACTTTTTAAAGAAACAAAGAATAGTCTGTGATGAAGAGAAAAGAAAGTTAACAGAATCAGAGATATTCTTTAAACATCTTAAATGGCAGCCCCCCCTTCTTCCTTCAGCCTGTTGGTCTCTCCCACTTCCTGTGGGCAGGGCTTTAAAGGACCTCTCCTGCAGATGCTTTAATGAGCAGATCTGTCCAGGTTGTACGTTGTAAACATGTTTTATTGTCATTCTAATTGATCTGTTTCTTGATTTCACTAAAAGTCTGAACGAATGACGTTGCTAATGTTTAATCAGCTCAATCGACCACTTCCTGTCAGTCCTGACTGTTTGCTAACGAATGACTAACCTTTGATATTAATAACATTATCTGTTGTTGTTCTTTTGAAATGATCTTCATGAATAAATGTAGAATTAGAAATCGTGAACAGCTTTCATTGATCACCTGTTCTCTCTCAACCATCAAACACGTCCAGCAGACTGTAGAAAACATGGACGTCGTCTCCGTGACATCAGTGATTGGTTTGGTTTCTAAAGAGGCGTTTGGAAGCCCAACAATGGTGGTCGCTAAATTTGAAAGGTTGACTCTTCCTTCACTGCAAAAACTTTAAGTCTGCCTCGAGGGGACACTCGAGGAACTGCATTGTTTTGCACTTCCACGGCTTCATTATTGAACACCAGATGTTGCTGTATGATAAGACCGCCTCGTGTGGAGGAGGATTGGTGTTACTGCAGGTCGTTTCTGATCACAGAGTTAGAAAAAGAAGAAGAAGAAGAAGGAGTAGAACTGTAATGATTGATCACTTTCATCCTGCAGCGTGATGTCTCCCTTCTGCAGTCTTCTCATGAATAAGAGATGTTTTAATAGAGCGAGGCTGCTCGTGTTGTTTCTGTCCTAACCGATACCATCACACAGAGCTCTGCGTTTCCTTTGACCTCACAGGTTTCATCGCTGTTTTAAACTGCATGTCTGCATTATTCAGGATGTTGTTCATGAGCTACTTCAAACACACACACACGGGCCAAGCCGCTTCAAATATTCATCAAAGCTGTAAAACAACAATCAATACAGGAGAGCGTGAGAATGTAGAGGTACAGGAGAGGTTTCCCTTTAGACCTGGACTTTATCTTCAGCTGGACGTCTTTATTGGACGACTTTAAAATTAATCAAAAGTTGTCTTAAACGCTCCGTGAAGGAACTTTCAGTACGACTCAATCAGGAGGTCAAGTCTTTTTCAGCCTGGGCCTTTCACGTAAGCTGGTGTCTATAAAAACTTATAGGAACAAAAATGGTGGAACTGCTTCATCCTGCAGCAGTTAAACAGACTGTAACGTCTGCAGCAGGTAAACAGACTGTAACGTCTGCAGCAGGTAAACAGGCTGTAACGTCTGCAGCAGGTAAACAGACTGTAACGTCTGCAGCAGGTAAACAGACTGTAACTTCTGCAGCAGGTAAACAGACTGTAACGTCTGCAGCAGGTTAACAGACTGTAACGTCTGCAGCAGGTAAACAGTCTGTAACGTCTGCAGCAGGTAAACAGGCTGTAACGTCTGCAGCAGGTAAACAGACTGTAACGTCTGCAGCAGGTAAACAGGCTGTAACGTCTGCAGCAGGTAAACAGACTGTAACGTCTGCAGCAGGTAAACAGACTGTAACGTCTGCAGCAGGTAAACAGACTGTAACGTCTGCAGCAGGTAAACAGGCTGTAACGTCTGCAGCAGGTAAACAGGCTGTAACGTCTGCAGCAGGTAAACAGACTGTAACGTCTGCAGCAGGTAAACAGACTGTAACGTCTGCAGCAGGTAAACAGACTGTAACGTCTGCAGCAGGTAAACAGACTGTAACGTCTGCAGCAGGTAAACAGACTGTAACGTCTGCAGCAGGTAAACAGACTGTAACGTCTGCAGCAGGTAAACAGACTGTAACGTCTGCAGCAGGTAAACAGGCTGTAACGTCTGCAGCAGGTAAACAGGCTGTAACGTCTGCAGCAGGTAAACAGACTGTAACGTCTGCAGCAGGTAAACAGACTGTAACGTCTGCAGCAGGTAAACAGGCTGTAACGTCTGCAGCAGGTAAACAGGCTGTAACGTCTGCAGCAGGTAAACAGGCTGTAACGTCTGCAGCAGGTAAACAGGCTGTAACGTCTGCAGCAGGTAAACAGGCTGTAACGTCTGCAGCAGGTAAACAGACTGTAACGTCTGCAGCAGGTAAACAGACTGTAACGTCTGCAGCAGGTAAACAGACTGTAACGTCTGCAGCAGGTAAACAGACTGTAACATCTGCAGCAGGTAAACAGACTGTAACGTCTGCAGCAGGTAAACAGACTGTAACATCTGCAGCAGGTAAACAGACTGTAACGTCTGCAGCAGGTAAACAGACTGTAACGTCTGCAGCAGGTAAACAGACTGTAACGTCTGCAGCAGGTAAACAGACTGTAACGTCTGCAGCAGGTAAACAGGCTGTAACGTCTGCAGCAGGTAAACAGGCTGTAACGTCTGCAGCAGGTAAACAGGCTGTAACGTCTGCAGCAGGTAAACAGGCTGTAACGTCTGCAGCAGGTAAACAGACTGTAACATCTGCAGCAGGTAAACAGGCTGTAACGTCTAGCAGGTAAACAGACTGTAACGTTTGCAGCAGGTAAACAGGCTGTAACGTCTGCAGCAGGTAAACAGACTGTAACGTCTGCAGCAGGTAAACAGGCTGTAACGTCTGCAGCAGGTAAACAGACTGTAACGTCTGCAGCAGGTAAACAGGCTGTAACGTCTGCAGCAGGTAAACAGACTGTAACGTCTGCAGCAGGTAAACAGGCTGTAACGTCTGCAGCAGGTAAACAGGCTGTAACGTCTGCAGCAGGTAAACAGGCTGTAACGTCTGCAGCAGGTAAACAGGCTGTAACGTCTGCAGCAGGTAAACAGACTGTAACGTCTGCAGCAGGTAAACAGACTGTAACGTCTGCAGCAGGTAAACAGGCTGTAACGTCTGCAGCAGGTAAACAGACTGTAACGTCTGCAGCAGGTAAACAGACTGTAACGTCTGCAGCAGGTAAACAGGCTGTAACGTCTGCAGCAGGTAAACAGGCTGTAACGTCTGCAGCAGGTAAACAGACTGTAACGTCTGCAGCAGGTAAACAGACTGTAACGTCTGCAGCAGGTAAACAGGCTGTAACGTCTGCAGCAGGTAAACAGGCTGTAACGTCTGCAGCAGGTAAACAGACTGTAACGTCTGCAGCAGGTAAACAGACTGTAACGTCTGCAGCAGGTAAACAGGCTGTAACGTCTGCAGCAGGTAAACAGACTGTAACGTCTGCAGCAGGTAAACAGACTGTAACGTCTGCAGCAGGTAAACAGGCTGTAACGTCTGCAGCAGGTAAACAGGCTGTAACGTCTGCAGCAGGTAAACAGACTGTAACATCTGCAGCAGGTAAACAGGCTGTAACGTCTAGCAGGTAAACAGACTGTAACGTTTGCAGCAGGTAAACAGGCTGTAACGTCTGCAGCAGGTAAACAGACTGTAACGTCTGCAGCAGGTAAACAGGCTGTAACGTCTGCAGCAGGTAAACAGACTGTAACGTCTGCAGCAGGTAAACAGGCTGTAACGTCTGCAGCAGGTAAACAGGCTGTAACGTCTGCAGCAGGTAAACAGGCTGTAACGTCTGCAGCAGGTAAACAGACTGTAACGTCTGCAGCAGGTAAACAGGCTGTAACGTCTGCAGCAGGTAAACAGACTGTAACGTCTGCAGCAGGTAAACAGACTGTAACGTCTGCAGCAGGTAAACAGACTGTAACGTCTGCAGCAGGTAAACAGACTGTAACGTCTGCAGCAGGTAAACAGGCTGTAACGTCTGCAGCAGGTAAACAGACTGTAACGTCTGCAGCAGGTAAACAGGCTGTGACGTCTGCAGCAGGTAAACAGGCTGTAACGTCTGCAGGAGGTAAACAGGCTGTAACGTCTGCAGCAGGTAAACAGACTGTAACGTCTGCAGCAGGTAAACAGGCTGTAACGTCTGCAGCAGGTAAACAGACTGTAACATCTGCAGCAGGTAAACAGGCTGTAACGTCTAGCAGGTAAACAGACTGTAACGTTTGCAGCAGGTAAACAGGCTGTAACGTCTGCAGCAGGTAAACAGACTGTAACGTCTGCAGCAGGTAAACAGGCTGTAACGTCTGCAGCAGGTAAACAGACTGTAAAGTCTGCAGCAGGTAAACAGACTGTAACGTCTGCAGCAGGTAAACAGACTGTAACGTCTGCAGCAGGTAAACAGACTGTAACGTCTGCAGCAGGTAAACAGACTGTAACGTCTGCAGCAGGTAAACAGACTGTAACGTCTGCAGCAGGTAAACAGGCTGTAACGTCTGCAGCAGGTAAACAGACTGTAACATCTGCAGCAGGTTAACAGGCTGTAACGTCTGCAGCAGGTAAACAGGCTGTAACGTCTGCAGCAGGTAAACAGGCTGTAACGTCTGCAGCAGGTAAACAGACTGTAACGTCTGCAGCAGGTAAACAGGCTGTAACGTCTGCAGCAGGTAAACAGGCTGTAACGTCTGCAGCAGGTAAACAGGCTGTAACGTCTGCAGCAGGTAAACAGACTGTAACGTCTGCAGCAGGTAAACAGACTGTAACGTCTGCAGCAGGTAAACAGGCTGTAACGTCTGCAGCATGTAAACAGACTGTAACGTCTGCAGCAGGTAAACAGACTGTAACGTCTGCAGCAGGTAAACAGGCTGTAACGTCTGCAGCAGGTAAACAGGCTGTAACGTCTGCAGCAGGTAAACAGACTGTAACGTCTGCAGCAGGTAAACAGACTGTAACGTCTGCAGCAGGTAAACAGGCTGTAACGTCTGCAGCAGGTAAACAGACTGTAACATCTGCAGCAGGTAAACAGGCTGTAACGTCTAGCAGGTAAACAGACTGTAACGTTTGCAGCAGGTAAACAGGCTGTAACGTCTGCAGCAGGTAAACAGACTGTAACGTCTGCAGCAGGTAAACAGGCTGTAACGTCTGCAGCAGGTAAACAGACTGTAACGTCTGCAGCAGGTAAACAGGCTGTAACGTCTGCAGCAGGTAAACAGGCTGTAACGTCTGCAGCAGGTAAACAGGCTGTAACGTCTGCAGCAGGTAAACAGACTGTAACGTCTGCAGCAGGTAAACAGGCTGTAACGTCTGCAGCAGGTAAACAGACTGTAACGTCTGCAGCAGGTAAACAGACTGTAACGTCTGCAGCAGGTAAACAGACTGTAACGTCTGCAGCAGGTAAACAGACTGTAACGTCTGCAGCAGGTAAACAGGCTGTAACGTCTGCAGCAGGTAAACAGACTGTAACGTCTGCAGCAGGTAAACAGGCTGTGACGTCTGCAGCAGGTAAACAGGCTGTAACGTCTGCAGGAGGTAAACAGGCTGTAACGTCTGCAGCAGGTAAACAGACTGTAACGTCTGCAGCAGGTAAACAGGCTGTAACGTCTGCAGCAGGTAAACAGACTGTAACATCTGCAGCAGGTAAACAGGCTGTAACGTCTAGCAGGTAAACAGACTGTAACGTTTGCAGCAGGTAAACAGGCTGTAACGTCTGCAGCAGGTAAACAGACTGTAACGTCTGCAGCAGGTAAACAGGCTGTAACGTCTGCAGCAGGTAAACAGACTGTAAAGTCTGCAGCAGGTAAACAGACTGTAACGTCTGCAGCAGGTAAACAGACTGTAACGTCTGCAGCAGGTAAACAGACTGTAACGTCTGCAGCAGGTAAACAGACTGTAACGTCTGCAGCAGGTAAACAGACTGTAACGTCTGCAGCAGGTAAACAGGCTGTAACGTCTGCAGCAGGTAAACAGACTGTAACATCTGCAGCAGGTTAACAGGCTGTAACGTCTGCAGCAGGTAAACAGGCTGTAACGTCTGCAGCAGGTAAACAGGCTGTAACGTCTGCAGCAGGTAAACAGACTGTAACGTCTGCAGCAGGTAAACAGGCTGTAACGTCTGCAGCAGGTAAACAGGCTGTAACGTCTGCAGCAGGTAAACAGGCTGTAACGTCTGCAGCAGGTAAACAGACTGTAACGTCTGCAGCAGGTAAACAGACTGTAAGGTCTGCAGCAGGTAAACAGGCTGTAACGTCTGCAGCATGTAAACAGACTGTAACGTCTGCAGCAGGTAAACAGACTGTAACGTCTGCAGCAGGTAAACAGGCTGTAACGTCTGCAGCAGGTAAACAGACTGTAACGTCTGCAGCAGGTAAACAGACTGTAACGTCTGCAGCAGGTAAACAGACTGTAACGTCTGCAGCAGGTAAACAGACTGTAACATCTGCAGCAGGTAAACAGGCTGTAACGTCTGCAGCAGGTAAACAGACTGTAACGTCTGCAGCAGGTAAACAGACTGTAACGTCTGCAGCAGGTAAACAGACTGTAACGTCTGCAGCAGGTAAACAGACTGTAACGTCTGCAGCAGGTAAACAGACTGTAACATCTGCAGCAGGTAAACAGGCTGTAACGTCTGCAGCAGGTAAACAGACTGTAACGTCTGCAGCAGGTAAACAGACTGTAACGTCTGCAGCAGGTGTCCTTTAAAGGACAGTGTGTTTCTACATTACAATAACAGACAAACTACACTCCTCTGACAATATTTCCTGCTTTATGTTCCTCGTCTCTGATCAAAGTTTATATGTTTGATCATTATTTTCTGACTGAGAATGTTCAAAGACTTTTTATGAGTCAACAGTAAACTTGGAGAAGCTGGATGAAGGAGTTAAAGGGTTTCAGCAGAGAGCTATGGTGACCTGTGAGGGACACTCGTAGACTCTATATTACTGTACAAAGCCTGAGTGACGTCCCCCGTCTGTTCCTGCAGGGGGCGCTGGAGTCCCATCGATGGCGGTCTCCATGCTGGAAATGCTGTCTCAACCTAACTCCGCACCCACCTGTCAATCAGGTCAGCTACACGCCTTATTGTGAATAACTCTTATCCTTCATCAAATCAAAACTGATGAGTCATCAAAACATTCACCCCCCGTACAGTGTGTGCTGATCGAGACATGAGCTAATCAGACCTATTTGGTTTTTTGAACCAGGCTGTAAACATGTTAATGTCTGCTGTAAAAACAGGCTTTTTTAGAATGGGTGTGTATGTGACTTCCTGTGCTTCTGCAGCCAGCCTCTAGTGGACACTCGAGGAACTGCAGGACTTTACACTTCAGCATTCATTTTTGACAACACTGGAGGTTGATGCTTGGAGACACCTGTCTGTCAGTCACCTGCTGCCCTGAATACTGGAACATATGCTGACCTTAATCCTCCTACAGACGGTGTGATTTTCACAATCTTATAAGTTTACTGCAGACACTGAGCGACACAGATCTCATAATGTTGGTACGAGATCATGCACACTCTGTGATGAAGAATCTGAGAATCGTAGGCTGTGAGGCGAGTCAACATGCAGCATCATCAATGTGCATCAACCTGATCAAGCTGAGGCCGCCGTGGCGGTCAGCAGGTCAACTTGTGATGTCAGTGTTGGAAAGAGAGCTTGAGATAAGTCACATTATTTTAAGCGTGCGCTCTCGATAGCTCTGGCGCCTGTGTGGTTGCGCTGGCTAGTGCTTCGTCTCATGCTGCATTTCTATTGGCTAGTTAGTTGACGTAGATCGTAGAAGCGTTCACATTGAGAGATGGTCGGCCTAAAGTTCTGACTCTGTCAGATATTTGCCTCAGACTATCTTTGGTCACGAGACCGTGAGATCGGCCATCTTTGATCCTCTCTCACAGAGCGACGTAAGACCGGCGTTTAGACAAACTGGTCATCTTTCATCTTGGGCGAAAACCATACGTCTGTAGCACACATGTTAGCAATTTCATTTTGAGCATGTTAGTGTTCTGACTTCAGCTCTGAGCTCTGCTGTTACTGAGCATCATGTCATCGTAGCTTCTCTTTGAATTACTTGTGTGCTCTTTAAATCCTCTACCCTCACTGCAGAGAGGAGTTTCATTTAGTTTATTCATGTTCAGTATTTTCACTTTAAATAAATCCTTTTAAACAAGATGAAAGATGATAAATGTCTCTGTGTTTAGTCTTCTATTCCTCTGCGTTTTGTCTCTGCCTTTCTGTTAAACTCTTTTTTCATGCTTGTGCATCCTCCGTTCAGCTGTCTCTCAGGCCGCGTTCAGTCACAGCTGACTGTTTACGTCTTTCTGAATGAAAGGTCAGGAAGCGTCTCACTGAGTGCTCTCACTTCAGGCTGAATAAAGAGCCCTCCTATCGTGATGAGGTAGCTGTTACTGTTACTCCAACAGTCCGCTGACATTTAGAGCACAGAAATGAAAAATAACTGTAATTAATCAGCGCCACGCGTCTGGAGGAAAACCGCCGCTCTCAGAGCTCGGCTGGAGAGCAAGAGAGAGCGAGTGAAAGAGAGAGAGAGAGCGAGTGAAAGAGAGAGAGAGAGAGAGAGAGAGAGTTGGAGCGCTGCCATCAGAGACTTCTTATCTGTTAATGTTCCTGATGGATATCAAACACGCCGCACCGTCTCCTCTGTGTGCTAGTTTTTGCTCTTAAACTGATGAAGAGACGTAAATCTGTCCTCTTGAACTGAACTGGCTCACAGACGAATGCTGCACGAGGACTTCTTGTAGTAGAAGTAGTTTACTGTCATTTACAATGTACATCAGAGTTAGAAAACGCTTCACCTTAAAGGAAGAATATGCAACTTTTTCATCCAGTAGGTGTCGCCCCTGAGCACCAGCATGAAACCAAAACAAACTGCTGTTTGGCCACGCCTCCTCCATACTGTAGCCTCCACTCTCCTCCAGAGACACACCTCCAACCCCGCTCCACTCACGTTCACACGAAGGAGTAATCAATTAGAACGCACCATAAGTAAGCACCATTAAGCGCAAGCGGCGGACAAAATTATCCTCGTCTCGAGCTGCAATCACCTGTGTCCTGCATTGTTGTGTTAGCATGCTAATGTTAGCGCTCTTTAAAAAATCCAGGATCGTCAAAATGTGGTGCATATATGTTCAATAACGTTACCTGCGGAGACAGATTGCGACCAGTGACTATAAGGTAGCAGCCATTTGGATCTGAAATGGTTGAAATGTGTTCAAATGGGATATTTGGATTAATATGGCTACACCTGTCGCTTTAGAGGAAAAGGTTGACTGATATATCTGTGATATCCACCTGCATTTTAACCTCCATTGTCTCCGGATAAAGACTTTAAATATTAAAAAATGGCCTCTCTTTAAGTTAGTTCCAAGGCCTCTGACATTCCAGGTCAATAAGGTCAAACTGCCACCTTGTGGCGAAACGAATGAATTACTGATAACCATGAAAGCATTGTTTACATTGAGACAGCCGAGTTATAGTCAAAACAGTAACGGTTCTGACGTAGAGTAGAAAGAGCGAACAAAACAAAACAGAGTAGAAAAACAAAAACACAATATAGAGTATTGTAGACATACAGGGAACCCTCCTCCCCCCGTCCACTTCCCCAAACGAAGTGGCACTAGGATCCCCTCATATACCCTGAGAGACAACTAAACACTGCAGGAAAGGGTCTTAATAGACAGTCTACATGAGCCAATAATAACATGGTGTACATTACCGGTGGAGTTTCTGACTCGCTCCGTCAGCCCTCATATGTCTGTAACCCTCGTTAATATAGGCAGAACAAAACCCGGAACTTTCTTACTGTCTTGTGGAACCAGAAAAACACAGAGGCAGATCTTGCTCTGAGAGCAGCATCACGGTGAGCTGAAAAGGTGGTTCCAACAGATCACGGGGCGGCAGCAGGTGTAATAAACCCGTCGATGAAAGCCTCGGCATCTGCAGGCTTCTGAAATAGGTCTTCTTCTTCTCGAGGTCTGTTATGCGGGTCTCATGGTCAGTTGCAGACCCTTCCAGGTCAGCAATACGAGTTGTGTGGTTGGTGAGAGAGGTTTGGGCTAAGTGTAGTTTTGAGTCCAGGGCATTGAATCTAGAATTAATATCTCCCTCCAACTTTCCGATGCCAGGATATCAGTCAGCGTGGGCTGCGAGCTTGGGTCGTCGCTGGAGCTAGCATTAAAGTAGCTAGCTATGTCCGCCCTGCTGCTAGCATCGTGGTCTTCCTCGGTGACAAGAGCAGCTTTACCATCCTTGGAGGCAGATTTTGGATTTAAGGATCTCCCCTTGGTGACATTTCTTCCAGAGCTGTTCATTTTTGAGAAATCTAGATGAAAGTGTTTAATATAAGCAACATTTTAGCGAGGATGTGACAGAGCTGCACAGAAAGCGACTAATCCATGCAGTGCTCACTAGCGCCCCCTGTGTCCAAACTTTTGACTGGTAGTGTATGTCATGTCATTATCCCTGTTTGGTGATTGGCGGTGGGGCGGGAGTGAGCGGGAAGAGTGAACGGCAGCAGCAGCGTGAAGCAGAATTAAAAGATTGAAAAGTGAGTTTTTACTGTCCAGCTCGGTCAGTTAACAGTTTCACCTCGAGTGGAGGTGAAATAAGGACTTTGGTAGTGGATTTGGTTCATGCGAGTGTGAGCTGCAGCGGCTAGCTGAGCTCCGACACGACGAGGGAAGAAGATGTTTCCTACTCCGACGGTCCTCCGCAGTCCTCCTGCGCTGTCATTGGCTGGAGGAAACACACCAGCTCCGCCCAGAAACGTCCCGAGTCAACCAGAACAAACCAGAACAGTAAAATCCAGTCAGAGGACAGGGTCTCTGCAGACACAGTCACCAGCACACATGTACGGAGGCCCAGAAGGGACGATGGAGCAGCTTTACTTTAGGAGAAGTCTGTATTTTATTTTGAAGGAAACAGGATACTGACTCTGTCTTTAAATCTTTTATTGAATGATCCTTTGCAAAGATGTTAAAGTTTAGTTGTAATAATCAGTCTCTGTTGTAAAGTGACGCTGCAGACTTTTAGGGAGAGAAGAAGAATCCTGCAGGTGAAGTGACGGAGCACTGACGTGAGAACATCAGAGAGAGTTTGTGTTGGTGATAATGAGGGTTTAACTTTGTCTTTGACTGTTTAACTCAAAGCACACTTTGAGCTTTTACTCGTCCTTGGACACAGAAGTCAAAAGTTACAACATGAATTTGATGCAGGAAGTTAGAGCCCCTGAATGTAGCTCCACTCTCCTCTAAGTGCACCTCATAAATCTTAAACGAGGGAATGAATGACACTTTATCTCCTCACTACATCATCCTTATTATATTTGACATCATGTTTCAGGGAACAGAGCAGGGTTCACTTAGAGCAGCTCCTTCTCGTGCACAGAACAGGTGAAGTGAGCGAGCTGCAGGACGAGCAGGTAGATGATAGTCTGATTGACACCTGCAGGATGTGAGGAACGTGACGGTGTCAAACCTGCAACCTGTCTGACTCTGAGCAGCTTAAAGTCCTCCTCTGTGTGCAGCCGTGATCGTTCAAGTGAAGGGTTCATTATATCCTGAGTGAAATTCAATACCACATTTCAATTGTGTGCGTTAACAAAATTGCACTTAAAGCATTTTTCTTTGGATTGAAGAAACATTTTGTCCGAGCTTCGACAAATCCGTCTCATTTATCAAATGTGTTTCGGCTCAGCGGGTGTCCTTGAAGGCTGAACTGACTCGCTCGGTGTGAGACCATCAGACGAACGCTTGAAATATAGAAATGAAAGAACGGTCTGTCGTGTTTCTCTGATGTTATGGAGGCTCATTTTTCATTTCCTCTGAGGTCATTTCTACTTTGCAGTGAGTGAAAACATCCAGAGAGGAGTGACAGAGAGAGGCTGAGACACAAACACAAACCTCCAGGACTAAAAGGAGAAACCAGGGAGAGAGTACCAACACCTGCAGTTCCTCCAGTGTCCACTAGAGTCTGTCTCCTGCAGTGAGTCAGTCCCCATAGAGCCCCATGTTAAAATGTCCAACTTTACAGCTGCAGTTCCTCCAGTGTCCACTAGAGTCTGTCTCCTGCAGTGAGTCAGTCCCAATAGAGCCCCATGTTAAAATGTCCAACTTTACAGCTGCAGTTCCTCCAGTGTCCACTAGAGTCTGTCTCCTGCAGTGAGTCAGTCCTCATAGAGCCCCATGTTAAAATGTCCAACTTTACAGCTGCAGTTCCTCCAGTGTCCACTAGAGTCTGTCTCCTGCAGTGAGTCAGTCCTCATAGAGCCCCATGTTAAAATGTCCAACTTTACAGCTGCAGTTCCTCCAGTGTCCACTAGAGTCTGTCTCCTGCAGTGAGTCAGTCCCCATAGAGCCCCATGTTAAAATGTCCAACTTTACAGCTGCAGTTCCTCCAGTGTCCACTAGAGTCTGCCTCCTGCAGTGAGTCAGTCCCCATAGAGCCCCATGTTAAAATGTCCAACTTTACAGCTGCAGTTCCTCCAGTGTCCACTAGAGTCTGCCTCCTGCAGTGAGTCAGTCCTCATAGAGCCCCATGTTAAAATGTCCAACTTTACAGCTGCAGTTCCTCCAGTGTCCACTAGAGTCTGTCTCCTGCAGTGAGTCAGTCCTCATAGAGCCCCATGTTAAAATGTCTAACTTTACAGCTGCAGTTCCTCCAGTGTCCACTAGAGTCTGTCTCCAGCAGTGAGTCAGTCCCCATAGAGCCCCATGTTAAAATGTACAACTTTACAGCTGCAGTTCCTCCAGTGTCCACCAGAGTCTGTCTCCTGTGGTGAGTCAGTCCCCATAGAGCCCCATGTTAAAATGTCTAACTTTACAGCTGCAGTTCCTCCAGTGTCCACTAGAGTCTGTCTCCTGCAGTGAGTCAGTCCCCATAGAGCCCCATGTTAAAATGTACAACTTTACAGCTGCAGTTCCTCCAGTGTCCACCAGAGTCTGTCTCCTGTGGTGAGTCAGTCCCCATAGAGCCCCATGTTAAAATGTACAACTTTACAGCTGCAGTTCCTCCAGTGTCCACCAGAGTCTGTCTCCTGCAGTGAGTCAGTCCCCATAGAGCCCCATGTTAAATTGTCCAACTTTACAGCTGCAGTTCCTCCAGTGTCCACTAGAGTCTGTCTCCTGCAGTGAGTCAGTCCTCATAGAGCTCCATGTTAAAATAAACATGTTTACAGTCTGGTATAAAAACAGTTTGGGTCTCTAGAGCTCATTTCTCTCTTCAACTGTACGGGCTGAATGTTTGTAAAACTCACCTGTTAACATTATATTAAGGATTAGAGGGAAGTAGAAATAGGGGGGCGTGGCCTCTTTGAGTGACAGGTGGGAGCTGCTAGGTGTCACCTCAGCTAATTCAGTCCCTGACCTTTAACCTCTGGGCAGTTAGAGTTACCCAGGACACGACATTAAGCTGTTCAAGCAGTCACCCAGTCCTCTACGTTCCACGAGCTCTCTCAGCTTTGAATTGAAAAAAATAAACACTTTAGATATTCTACAGCCACACATTTAAGCTCATGCTTTGCTATTTACTCTTGCTAACAAACGGATTATACTATTAATCATTGAACCTTGCACCCCGACTGTCCGTACGTGTCTCTACATCTCCCTCCTCCCTTATCTACATTTGGGTACTGCTCAGTTCTCTAGTCAGAGAAAACGCCAAGACTTAAGTCCACTAATCAACCCATGAGGTCTGGGTGGCATCGTCCAGTTCTTATGAACGAAATGGTTTTCACTCGGGTTTAGAGGATTTCTTCTGGTACTTTCTGTTCAGAGCTAAGAACACAGAGGAAGCTTTAGTTCTCAGGCGAGCGTGTGAAGGATCTGTAGTCTCTTCCAGGTAATGGCCGACAGCATTCAGAGAGAATCAGGTAAAAAACTTCAGAGAGCCAGAGAAAAGCTTTAGTGTCCATCAGTGTCTGAACGTGTTTCTGACTGTGAATCAGTGTCATTTTCTCCTCAAGCTCTTTTCTTCAGGACACACTTCTCTCTCTGTGTGTGCCCTGCTGTCGAGATTATTCAAATGGAGCTCCGTTAGAAGAGCGGAGAAGGCGGAATATCAGGTGCCAATTACCGCTGTACCCTGTCTTTTTTGCACATAATTATACTCACATTATCCGACCTCAGGAGTCTGAATGAAAAGCCTCAAACACATCAACACGAGGAGGAGGGAGGGAGTTAGTGTGGGATGTTGGAGAGCTGGAACTATTTCATTTATTTCACTCTTTAATGGAAATGAGAACTGTACACAAACGGACACTGATCAAAGTGTGGAGATGATGCAAAGTGTTCTCACCGTCTGTAACAGCCTCATTTGGAAACAAATCGCCTCTAATGACACATCATGAGACACTTTCTACCTGCGGATAGGTGTTTCTGAAATAAAAGACCAATCAGACCGAAGTCAAAGTCAATTAGCATACTTCCAACGAGCTGTGTAACTGTTAGAGATGTACCTGGTGTGTTCAAATACAAGACCTGAAGTAGGAATCTGTAGCGTCTGTCTGAGGTCTGGCTCTTGTTGGTAGCTGTCTCTGGATGTTCCTTTCCTGAGATCGTTCCAGCTTCTTCAGGTAGATCTTCAGTCGTTCTCAGACCCGATGACGTTTGGTTTCCTTCCAGCTTCTGAGTCACCTCGCGGTCTCTTCGCAGTTGGAAGTTCCAAAAATAAACCTTCAAAAGAAGGTGCCATCTTATCCAACACGTGACAAGACGCAACGTAGAAGTGCAAAAAGCTGCAGTTCGCTGGTCACCTCCTCTGGTCACCTCCTCTGGTCACCTCGTCTGGTCACCTCCTCTGGTCACCTCCTCTGGTCACCTCCTCTGGTCACCTCCTCTGGTCACCTCCTCTGGTCACCTCCTCTGGTCACCTCCTCTGGTCACCTCCGCTGGTCACCTCCTCTGGTCACCTCCTCTGGTCACCTCCGCTGGTCACCTCCACTGGTCACCTCCTCTGGTCACCTCCGCTGGTCACCTCCTCTGGTCACCTCCTCTGGTCACCTCCTCTGGTCACCTCCTCTGGTCACCTCCTCTGGTCACCTCCGCTGGTCACCTCCTCTGGTCACCTCCACTGGTCACCTCCGCTGGTCACCTCCTCTGGTCACCTCCACTGGTCACCTCCTCTGGTCACCTCCTCTGGTCACCTCCGCTGGTCACCTCCGCTGGTCACCTCCGCTGGTCACCTCCTCTGGTCACCTCCACTGGTCACCTCCTCTGGTCACCTCCTCTGGTCACCTCCTCTGGTCACCTCCGCTGGTCACCTCCTCTGGTCACCTCCACTGGTCACCTCCGCTGGTCACCTCCTCTGGTCACCTCCACTGGTCACCTCCTCTGGTCACCTCCTCTGGTCACCTCCTCTGGTCACCTCCGCTGGTCACCTCCTCTGGTCACCTCCTCTGGTCACCTCCTCTGGTCACCTCCGCTGGTCACCTCCTCTGGTCACCTCCTCTGGTCACCTCCGCTGGTCACCTCCGCTGGTCACCTCCTCTGGTCACCTCCGCTGGTCACCTCCTCTGGTCACCTCCGCTGGTCACCTCCTCTGGTCACCTCCTCTGGTCACCTCCTCTGGTCACCTCCGCTGGTCACCTCCTCTGGTCACCTCCTCTGGTCACCTCCTCTGGTCACCTCCGCTGGTCACCTCCTCTGGTCACCTCCGCTGGTCACCTCCACTGGTCACCTCCGCTGGTCACCTCCTCTGGTCACCTCTGCTGGTCACCTCCACTGGTCACCTCCACTGGTCACCTCCTCTGGTCACCTCCGCTGGTCACCTCCGCTGGTCACCTCTGCTGGTCACCTCCTCTGGTCACCTCCGCTGGTCACCTCCTCTGGTCACCTCCTCTGGTCACCTCCTCTGGTCACCTCCGCTGGTCACCTCCGCTGGTCACCTCCACTGGTCACCTCCACTGGTCACCTCCTCTGGTCACCTCCGCTGGTCACCTCCTCTGGTCACCTCCTCTGGTCACCTCCGCTGGTCACCTCCTCTGGTCACCTCCTCTGGTCACCTCCTCTGGTCACCTCCGCTGGTCACCTCCTCTGGTCACCTCCTCTGGTCACCTCCTCTGGTCACCTCCTCTGGTCACCTCCTCTGGTCACCTCCTCTGGTCACCTCCGCTGGTCACCTCCTCTGGTCACCTCCGCTGGTCACCTCCTCTGGTCACCTCCTCTGGTCACCTCCGCTGGTCACCTCCACTGGTCACCTCCACTGGTCACCTCCTCCGCTGGTCACGTCTTGTTTCAGAGGAGGGTACACCTGAATGTGGACACATCTCTTTAGCCCAAACTAAGGCTGACTCAGACGACATCGATTGAGGACATTTATCAGACCTCACAGATCAAACCAGCAGAGATGCAGTTCTTCGGTCCAGTGAGACGGGGGTCAGAAACATTCAAGTATTCTTCTCAGTAACAGCTGAGGTATTTCAGTCTGGACCAAAGTGGTGAGGTGGACAAAGAGAGCTTCCAGCGAGGATTGATTACAGCTGGTTTTAAACTTTTTAAGAACGCTCTCAGCGTGTTGATGAATGTCTCTCTCACCCTCTCTCTCTCTCTCTCTCTCTCTCTCTCTCTCTCTCTCTGAACCTGAGCTGACTTGAACTGGTGTCACCTGCGTGCTGAGAGCAGGAGGAGGTGTGCAGGCTGAAGCAGGGCCATGAGGAATGGTGCAGCTCTCTGTGACATCAATAATGTCACCTGAGGCTGAGGCTTTCAAGTGGCCAGTAACGGGAGCCTCATCTTTCATGTACAGCTTCATTTAATTGGTGCGGCGGTCATCCTTTCCCACTTTCCTTTACAAGAGAAGAATCATTTGAGGTAAAAGGAAATGACATGAGCGCAGACACATCCTGACTCCTAAAGAACACGTCTCTGAGCGGCAGTATGAACGTGTTCACATGTTCTCACTGGCTGCTGCATCTTTGATTCAAAGACGTCTCTCTAATCCTCCTGAGCCAACACAGAACTTCACCCTTCCTGCAGAAAGACACGGAGCACTTTGTTCACTTAAGATAATGGTTCATTTATTTACACTCCGCATTAGATCATTTCTCTTTTTTTGGTGTATTTGTCTTTCTTCCCTTCTATGTTGTTGTTGTTGTTGTTTACTTGGATCTTTCCTGTTTGTTTGGCTCGTTTGTCATGATGTCACCACTTTGTCACGCTATTGCACCAAATAAAAATAAATGAATAAAATAGAAAGACATATTCACTCAGGTAGAGTCAGCAGGATTTTTACCTTCATGCTTACAAAGATGTCACCTTGAACCGCCCGAGGACAACAGGAGAACACGAGTATTTTAAAATACATCCTGGGCTTTACCCACGTCAGGAGATTTCTTCAGCCTGCAGCAGTGAGACACTGTAATGGTTGCAATGAAATCCTAAGTGGTCAGTAATCGTCCACTAAAGCTGGATACACACTACGTGGTGTAGTGTCTGAACTCAGGAGCCTCTCTGTGTGGAGTTAACATGTTCTCCCCGTGCATGCGTGGGTTCTCTCCGGGTACTCCAGCTTCCTCCCACAGTCCAAAGACATGCTGGTTAGGTTCACTGGTGACTCTGAAATGCCCGTAGGTGTGAATGTGAGTGTGGCTGGTTGTCTGTCTCTATATGTCAGCCCTGTGATTGGCTGGCGAACAGGGTGTACCCCCGCCTCTCACCCAATGACAGCTGGGATCGGCTCCAGGCCCTAATGACCCCTAACGGGTAAAGAGGTCTAGATAATGGATGGATGTTTAGATTGTAATAAAGAGAACATTGAGACTCTAAATGTCCCGTCACTCTCTCACTCTTTGAAGCTCAATCTGAAAAATGACCTCATCACTGTGTGACGTTCTCTTTCATCACCATGGAGACGATCACAGCGGCTCTCAGACGCTCGACAAAGCGGACATGAGGAGCTCCACGCCATTCACAGCGAGCAGAGGATCCTCAGAGGGAGAGCAGCTTTTGTTGTGTTTGCTGATTGAAAGACGCTCAGCGTGAGGAAGCTCGCCACGTCCCACAATCCTCTTTGTTCATCTGTCCAGAGTCAGCAGGTAGACTGATGGGACGCTCCTCTCTCTGGTTTCGCCTGCTGAAGCTTCACACGGTGTGTTTCTCTGCCTGTCCTTCTCTGTGCAGATATCACACGCAGGTTGAAACATTTATCCAATATAACGAGCAGACTTCACAGAATGAGGATTTCCTGCTGTCACGGCCTGCAGGGATCAAAGGTCACTCAGGAAGTTCATTCAGAAAAATGATTTTAAACTCTTTGTTTGTAACTTAAAGGACTCCTTTATCTTTATTCCTGTAATGAATCTGAAGGTTTCAAACAGACTCAGATAGTTTGTTTGGTTTGTTGGGGTGTGAACGCTCAAACCAGCGAACCCAACTCTGCTATAATGAGAATATGTGTCTTTCTATCAATGCTACGTGTAGCTGAACAGAATCTCAATCTGAACTAAAGAGTGGAGAAGAACATACTGGAGAACAGGAAACAGAATGCAGCAGGTTCATTAGAGCACGGAGATCGTAGAGGTGGC
>CM036538.1:491168-531168 GCA_020745685.1 Tautogolabrus adspersus | reverse complement strand
CCGGTGGGGGTTGGACTCCGCCAGGGCTGCCCTTTGTCACCGATCCTGTTCATAATTTTTATCGACAGGATTTCTAGGCGCAGCCAGGGCGTTGAGGGGTTCCGGTTTGGTGACCTCAGGATTGGGTCACTGCTTTTTGCAGACGATGTGGTCCTGTTGGCTTCATCAGACCGTGACCTCCAACTCTCACTGGATCGGTTCGCCGCCGAGTGTGAAGCGGCCGGGATGAGAATCAGCACCTCCAAATCCGAGTCCATGGTCCTCAGCCGGAAAAGGGTGGAGTGCACCCTCCGGGTCGGGGATGAGATCCTGCCCCAAGTGGAGGAGTTCAAGTACCTCGGGATCTTGTTCACGAGTGAGGGAAGGATGGAGCGGGAGATCGACAGGCGGATCGGTGCGGCGTCTGCAGTAATGCGGACTCTGCACAGATCCGTCGTGGTGAAGAGGGAGCTGAGCCGAAAGGCGAAGCTCTCGATTTACCAGTCGATCTTCGTTCCTACCCTCACCTATGTTCATGAGCTTTGGGTAGTGACCGAAAGAACGAGATCGCGGGTACAAGCGGCCGAAATGAGCTTCCTCCGTAGGGTGGCTGGGCTCTCCCTTAGAGATAGGGTGAGAAGCTCGGTCATCCGGGAGGAGCTCGGAGTAGACCCGCTGCTCCTCCGCGTTGAGAAGAGCCAGATGAGGTGGCTCGGGCATCTAGTTAGGATGCCTCCCAGATGCCTTCCGGGTGAGGCGTCCCACCGGCAGGAGACCCCGGGGAAGACCCAGGACACGCTGGAGAGACTATGTCTCTCGGCTGGCCTGGGAACGCCTCGGGATCCCCTGGGAAGAGCTGGACGAAGTGGCTGGGGAGAGGGAAGTCTGGGTTTCCCTGCTTAGGCTGCTGCCCCCGCGACCCGACCCCGGATAAGCGGAAGAAGATGATGATGATGATGAGTATTTCCAACATGGCGACCGCCGTCATTGGGCTTCAAAACTCCTCTTCAGAAACGAATGGATGACGTCACTGAGACTACGTCCATGTTTCATACAGACTGTGTGAATGAATGATAAAGAACTTATTAGATACGACAAAAAAACACGACCTGTTCCTCAAATAAAAACTCAGCTTTTATTTAGCCATGTTTCCTCCCCCCCCCCCCCCCTTCCCTCAGTGTGCAGAGAAACAGCAAACATCGCTGTGAGGGAGGAAAACATGACATCGTGCTCTTTAGCACACTAAAAGGGTGAACAGAGAGAGAGAGAGAGAGAGGGGACTCCAGCCGGGCCTCATACAGCACCGACGCTTCAAATGCATAATTAAAAATGAGAAAGGTTTCGCTGCTGTCTTCCATTTCCTCGCAGTGACACAGAATGCATTAGCAGTGCACTGCTGCTAAACAGCGTTCAGGCTTTAAACGCTCATCGGGGACGCTTCTGACAAGAGACGGATCACGAGCACACAAACACAGAGAAGAAGAGAATCTGTGGAGCCGGCTGCACCGCCACATGGCTGCAGGGCAGAGCAGGGAGGGAAGTCCTGTTTGATTAAGGGTGCTAAAGCTAAAAGTTCCTCCTCTGCTATTAAGGTTTTTATTTTAGGAGGCCGTTTGGGGGGGCAGCTAACGGGCTCATCAGACCCAGCGACCCTGACCTCGCTCTGAACCAGTACCATCAAAACTGGATTGACTACCCAGAACCCCGGTGGAGGGGTCTATATTTCCGCCTCATAAATCAGTAAATGTTAATTTAATTTCACTTCCTGGGTAGGCGGTGATATGCCTCCTTAGTGTCAGACATTTCCTGCCTGTACTTTGTGTTTTTGACTTTACAGAAAACAGAAAGTCATCATGGCCGACGAGGCTAACGGTCTCTAATTATTAACCCTTTTATTCCCACTAACAGAAGATCAAAGGTTGGTGATTTTCATTTCAGTGATAATAGTGGACACAGTCCATTCAGACGCTGTGAAAATAACTCTTTAATGGCTGACAAACGGCCTGAATGTGGCCCTTTGTCCTTTCATTTGGTGAATGAGTTCTTCTCTGCCGACTTGAATGGCTGATGAATGCGACCAGCAGCCGCCGTGTCTCACAGAGGAGCGTTTAAAACCAAACAGAGGGGAAATGAAATCAGCTTGTCTAAAGCAGCACGCAGAGCCAGCACCATTCAAACAATTCATTCCACTTATTCAGAATAATCCGACACGGGCTGGCTTTAATTGCAGGGCACTCGCTCCACCATTTAAATACAATATTAGCCTGACAGAGTGATAATCATCTGGTTAGAATAGCACGCCGCGGCAGCTGATTATAGCTTCTGCTGAAAAGTGGCGTTCAGGACACGAGAGAAGAAAATCAGCGGGAGAAAGGAGTCCTAGTTCTTCTCTGAATGTCTCTGCACAGATACAGGAAGTCACAGTTCTCACAGGTATGTTATTAAGAACTGAGCTCATTTTGGTACTTTGAGACTCGCGAAGCTGGAGACAAAACCTCAAACTTACCTGAACAATAACTGCTCGGTACGTCTGAAAGTCAGGGCCTGGTAAATACTCAAATGATTCTTCTGCACCAACAGACTACACTCGATGATTTTAGGCCCGGTCTGGATTTGTTTGGACCAGAGAAGGTAGGCGGTTTTAAGGCACCCCCACACGGCCGTTTTGGACGCCCCTCGGTTTGCCAGATATGAGAGCAGTTATCAGGTCAAACCAACAGGTGTTGCAGCGATGGAAGCGGGCAAGAGAACTGGTTCAGATAGAAGTGATTGTACCCGACCTAAAAAGCCTCTGCATGTTTCTAATAAGCTCCACGAGCAGAAACGTGCTCAAACTAGGATCAATATTGGAGATGCTTTTGAAGAATGGAGAGAGGTTAGAACGCAGAAAGGTTTTACTGATGTTTGTTTCATTGATAAAGAGAACAAGTGGAGACGCGTCGCTCTAATGAAGTTATTCTTTTTGTGCCAGAAACTCCTCCTCTGAGTCTAACGTCAGTAAAGTACACTTTAGAGTTGAGAAAAAAAGATTCTATTTTGTGTGGATTTTGGCGCCCCCCTGTGGACAAAGTATGTAGTCCCATTTGATCACACTGATTCAATCCAGTTTGAAAAAAAGAACGGGACAAAAGAAAGATGGATTTCCTGATGCTCCTGATTTCCACATACCGCTATATGACGTGATTCTAAATGTCTTCTGACGCCTCAAAACCGTCGTATCGGCGCAGCACGGCTCGTTTCATCCTCTGAGCTGCACGGTAGATGTGGACGTAGGAAGAGGGTCGTTGTTGGCGTCTCAGAAATAACAAAAACATCCACAGTTAGCACGATGGACTCTGCCCGTGAGTGGTTGCCATGGTTACTTCTTCTTTCTGCTTCTTGGCAGATTTGTAAACCAACTTTGTGCATACTGCCCCCTGCTGTATCGAACTGTGTACTTATATAAGTGTACTCGAGTACAGAACAATGTTACTGATGTGAACGCAGAGCAGCAGGGGAGAGAGGGGCAACAAAGCTCGGGATGAAACAATCATGCCTAATGTGAAAACGCCCTGAATGTGAATGTGCATTTAAAGGAGTACGAGGTACTTTGACTTCATGCAGCCGAGCAGTTTGTCCTGTCAGCTGAAGTTTAGCCTCTAAATGATGGAAGACAAGAAGAAGAAGAAGAAGAGGGTGTCCGAGTCGTCTTCTTCTTCTTCATTATTCAGGTGAAAATAAAAGCCTTTCCCTGCTGGTTCCTTTATTTTGAAGGATTTGAACAGCAGGACAACATCAGGACACTTTAGACTTTCTTAATCCAGCGCCGCTCTGAGTTATGGCTTTGTCATGGATTGATTAACGTTTGAGAATAACCCGTTATAAGCGTTCTTCAGCAGGTTCCAGCTGGGCTCGCCGTGTGATGTGATCATTAATTTGTATTAGAGAGATTTTCCGACGCCCATGACTCCTCCTGTATTGTTTTTTGACAGTGAAGTGGGAGGCGGTCATAAATCATACTTTTCTTGAATGACGGCGTACAAGATGTCCGTCCAAAAGCCATTCATCATATTAATAAAAGTGTCAGCGGCGTGCTCTTTTATATTTTCTCTTCTTCTTCTCTGAAATTGAAGATGGAAGAGTCAATCTGCAGATTCAAACCAACAGGACAAATGAGAGCAGTGAAAACGTCACTTTGATACGGACGCTGTGGGAAAAAGTTCAGGAACAAGTTGAAGTCGATTCAGATTCACATCAATGCACAGCTTCCTTCTTCAGAGTACGAGCAGGGTCAAAGGCTCGCTCTGTAACACAGAAACATGAGAGACTCTTTTTAGGAAGCAGGAGTGAAAATCAATCGTTAGGGACGTGAGAGAATAATCCCACTTACAGATGGTTAGGTGTTCTTAGTCTATAAGACGCGTGTTAGGCCCACATTAAAGGGATACTTCACCCATTTACATTAAGCTTTGAATCATTAGAAACCTGGTAGTATTTTTGAATGGTCGTGCATCCCGCCCTCATTTTCCCCTGAGACGGGAAAGCTCCGTATTTCTTTTCTGAAAAGGAGCCTCTGATGACGCAAACATCGTCATTTTGCGTCATCGGAGGCTGCTGTGGTTAGAGGGGGTGAAACTACATCGCTAGTTCCTCATGTTTTCAACCCACTGAAGCTACAGACCTATCACAGATCAGTGGGCGGGACCTCACTGCCAGAAACTAAAAGCAATGTCCGCCATCTTGCTAGGAAGCTATGCTAACAGGCTCTGTGGAGAAAGCTGAGAAGAACCGAGAATGGCGAAAAAAGTATGTTTCAACTTCCAACTGATATGGATGAAGGGGATTTTAAAGGTCTTGTGCTCGAATCGGATGTTCGTGGCTCTTTCTACGAGCCGCAATATAGCGGCGAGCAGTTGAGGCTGATGGAGGAACGGGAGGCGGCTGCTGCCAACAGGCAGGTCTTGTGCCTCGGCTGCCGGCCTCGGTGAGGACGAGGAGCCAGGGCCGACTTCGAGCTGGGGCGGACTGGTGGTGTCGGTGCTCTCACTGTTTGTCTATGGACACAGACAGAGAGTCCGTTTGCTGCCAGGAATTTCTAAGATGCCAATTCCTTCTGAAATCTCGTAATCAGTTGAGGAAACGGCCGTATGTGTTGTAGACAGACTGTAAATACACCGTAGCTTCAGTGGGAGTGGCCTGCGGTGCTGTGCATTCTGGGAGTTGTTGTCTTTCATCCACATGAGCCAAAAAGACACTTTCTGCCTTTTCTCGGTCAAGAAGGCACCAACTTCAAAATGTATTTCACATTTCTACGACATATATGACCCAATGTCAATACAGATTCATGTTTCATTCTCCTTTAAAGGAGCAATATGTAACTGTACCACCTAGTGTTTAAAATGAGTACTGCAGTCCAAATTTTAAACATTAGAGAGAGCTGTCTCCCCCCCCTCCTCTCTAGAGTCGATGCTCACACAGGTTGCCATGTGGTGGACACTGAAGCTTCAGTGTTTAGCCACTGATGGTGATCAAAGGGATTTCCTGTGTGTGTGTGTGTGTGTGTGTGTGTGTGTGTGTGTGTGTGTGTGTGTGTGTGTGTGTGTGTGTGAGTGTGTGTGTGTGTGTGTGTGTGTGTGTGTGTGTGTGTGTGTGTGTGTGTGTGTGTGTGTGTGTGTTCAGTGAAGGAGGCTGACATCACACCTGCGCCGTTGCAGCAGCTTCCATTCATCGCACCTTGTGGCACTCTTGAGTCCGTCGTCGTGGCAACCCTGTGGATGTACTTGTTGTTGTTTGCAGGCTTCAACTTCGCAGTGCCACTGCTGCCATCGTGTATCAGTTCTCACCCAGACGGAGGAGGAGGAGGAGGAGAAGGAGAAGGAGGAGGAGGAGGAGGAGGAGGAGGAGGAGGAGGAGGAAGAGGAGGAGGAGGAGAAGGAGGAGGAGGAGGAGGAGGAGGAGGAGGAGAAGGAGGAGGAGGAGGAGGAGGAGGAGGAGGAGGAGGAGGTGCAAAGTGGTGAATTAGGAGAGAGAATCTCATCACAGAAATCCTTTGGTGTGTTTGGACAGTTGTTGGTTGTGTTTGCGTTGTTATGGGATGTGTTATAAGGAAACTGGTGCCTGGAATTGTGGTGCCTCACAGCTCTCATGCAACAGGAACAGGTTCAGTCCGTCAACTTACATCCGTGTGTAAAAGTGATTCTATCCAAAGCACCTCACTGCTCTCTTTTCGTCCCTCTGGAGATTTCTCCCATCTCGTCTTTTGATACCTCAGCGGTGATACTGATTAAATAAAGGATACAAATGATACATCAAGTATTAAAGGTGTCACGGCCAGCTCAAAAGCCGTAACAAATGAATGGAGGAGACAAGGAGTTACAGTTGGACAATATGCACAAGTTTATTATCGAGACACCGATTTCAATCAAAAATGATACACAGCACTGAGGACAGCCTCTCTCCTCAATCTCTTCCTCTGAGTCTCCCCCAACGAGGAGGTGGGGCCAGCTTTTATGGAGCCCCCCCCCCCCTTAAAGAGGTGGGTCCAACAGACACCACGAACAGTATCATTAAACTAACTCAATCTTTATGACCATTGCATCAGGCCCTGATGTGCACACTGCATATGGAAGAGGAGAGGTTACAACAGTACAGAACACATCTAACTTACAGGGGCACGGGACAGCGCGTCCGCGACTACATTATCCGAGCCCTTAATATGATGTATCAGTAGGACTGCAACATTAGGGACCACCTAATCAATCTCTGGTTAGGACCCTTTAAAGAACTAAGGAAAGTGAGTGGGTTGTGGTCAGACGACCTCACGTACACATCAAAATGACATAAGGCTAGAACTTTAGCTAAAGTCTCTTTTTCGATTACAGAATAGTTTAGCTGATTCTTATTAAAAGAAACTCGCTGGCCTATCCATCCCCTGGCTGTCAGACTGCATCAATACTACACCTGCCCCAACGTGACTGGCATCAACCTGCAACTTGAACGGCTTCTCGAGACAGGGAGCAGCTAACACAGGAGCGGAACACCGGAGAGCCTTGACCTTCTGGAAAGCTGACAACCAGGAGACCACACATATTTCACATCTGCTTTCAGAAGATCAGAAAGAGGAGAAAACAACAGAGGAAAAACTCCTGCAAAAAACTGCGGTAATAGCCTGCCAAACCGCATGAGCTCCTTTTGAGATGTAAGTACTTGAAACTGTTCAATAGCCGTCACTTTTGCCTGCACGGGCCGGACTGCACCGTGGCCCACCACATGTCCGAGGTCAGAAACTGTGACATGAGCAAACTCACATTAAGACAGGTTAACAGTAAGTTGCGCAGCAGCCAAACGTTCAAACAATAACCAAATACATGTAACAAGTCTGTCCCAACTGTCCCTGAAAACAACCACATCGTCTAGATATACAAGTGTCCAAAAACTGCCATATTCATCAAACACTGAAAAGAAACACAAACCTCACAGCGTGACCGTATACGAGTACAGGCCAGACGCAGCGATAAATGCAGATATTTCTTGTGCCCTTTTTTGTATTGATGTTTTGCTCAGACAAATCAATAACTGTTACCTTGTTACAGTTACATGAGAGGAGTTACATTGGGTCTTTTTTTCTTTTTCTTCACAAACAAAAATTAAAAAATAAGTAAATAAAATAAAATAAAAAGGAGTTTGCAGTCCAACAACAACGTACAACTCAAGCCAGACCTCCAACACAAAACATAGATCCACAAATCAGAAAACAAGCAAACACAGAACACCCAGGAAGTCTACATCGTATACACGTACCTGAACCAAATCAAAGATCCTGCAGAGGTAGGTAGCGTCATCCTTTCATATCCAGCAATTGAGCTAGGAAAGGACTTTATCTCAGAGACATCCAAATGGCACAACAACCTATCCAAGTTATTAAGCGCTTCTGTGTTTTTAAGACGACCACATAACGCTGCATCAAAAACGTTAAACCCCTCCCTCTACGCCCCTATGAAATAGATCTTCCCTCCCAGATACTCTATCGGTGACCCGCTCATAGCCTGCCATTGAGCTTAGCACTTCTATCCATTCCTTAAAAGTGGACAAAGTGGGAGACTTCCAGTGGCGTAAAGTTATCCTGCACCCTGTTATCATAGCTCAACGACACCATGATTTTCGACGTTTTGACATTTGAACATTATCTGGCAGTAATCCCAAAAGACATAATGAAGGGTTTTTGATGCATTCCACATGTCATGAGTTTTATCACACTCATATAACAGATGCACCAGAGTTCCCACCTTTCTATTGCATCTCCAGCACATCGCTGTTTCTGAGTTTTAGTCTCGCTCATTTGGAAGGAGTCCAGTAGGATCTATTTAATATCTTATAACACACGAGTTGTGACTGTGATTCACGTGAGTAACAGTACCATGATGCACATCGTTTTTCAATCGTTTTCTGGTCTCTCCCGGGCCAGGTCCCTCTCCCAACATCCTTTTAGACCCTCCAGTTTGTGTACTTCTAATAAATTCATAGAGTCTTGATGCTCCTCTGTTTTTATCTCCTACCTTATGTGATATTTCCTGAATATCAGTTTTAGCGTGCTGAATAAGTTCTTTATTTGAGAGAATAGAAAGTGTCGGATTTGTAGAAATCTCCAGAATTCAGAATTACACAGATTATATTTATTTTTCATTTCGTCAAAGGATCTGAATCCAACATCTCCCATCACATCCTCAAGAATATGAATACCAGACCTCATCCATTTATCTTCTTTTCTATGAACACTTTCTTGTTATACCATATGGAGGGTCTGCTTGAGAAATATGGATTGGCTTTTGTTATTTGATGTGCAATTTTCCACGACTCTCTGGCAAGCCAGTACCGGGTCTTTGGGGGGAACTGGTCTATCAGTTTGTGAAAGGAAGGCCTCCACACTAGTTGCTCTTCTATCCTGACCCACAGAGGGACCCTTGTAGGCGGTAGGTGAACTTTAGATAGCTGAGATAAAGAAAATAACAAATGATATCAGTCTATTCGTGAAAGTGCTAACCCCCCCCCCCCCTGGTCTTTTGCAGCATATAGCTTGGTCCAGTTAAACATGGGCTTTTTTCCTGCCCAGATAAACTTCTCTATCATTCCGTTAAATGTTTGAAGTAGTGAGGAAGGAAGATGTAGCGGTAACATGGAAGTGATGTAATTGATCTTGGGAGTTAAAATCATTTCTGCCTATCAGGGAAATATACAACTTATCCCAATTCTGTAACAGAAGTTGGGTTTTCTGAATGACGGGGGATATGTTGGTTTCCATTAGTTTTTCCAGACCTGGCGTTAATTTGATGCCCAAGTATGTTCATCCTTCCGGCATCCATCTGAATTTACAATTCTTTCTGATATCTGGGGGGCACATTTTCGATAACGGCATGGCTTCTGATTTCGACCAGTTAACAGTATATCCAGATATCTCTGAAAACAGATTTATAACTGAGCAGATTTCTGGGACCGAGGATTCAGGGTTACTGGATATCAATAAAACATCATCCGCGTACAGAAGAAGCTTGTGTTCTTCCTGACCTGCCTGCACACCCCGTATATTTGAGTTAGCCCGTAAGGGTATGGCCAGGGGTTCAAGGAATATGGCAAAGATTAGAGGTGACAGAGGCCAACCTTGTCGAACGCCACGATTTAGCCTGATTTGGGGTGACATAATCCCATTAGTTAAGACTGTGGCTGATGGATCAGTATACATTAGCTCCACCCACTTCCTAAATATTGGCCCAAATCCAAATTTTTCCAGCGTATAAAACAAAAAAGGGAACTCCACTTTATCAAAAGCCTTTTCAGCGTCTAATGAAAAGGCTTCTTGTGCCCTTTTAGACAGTGGCACTTGCCAGTACCCCTTAAGCAAGTCAAATTTACTCACAAACGTCGCTGCCCCAACCTGGTCAATGCAGTCATCCATCCTGGGAAGGGGAAACGCGTCAGGTTTGGTGACAGCATTGACCTTGCGAAAATCTGAACAAAACCTGGGAGAGTTATCAGACTTAGGGACAAGAAAGCATGGGGACCCCTAGCTAGACGATGACGGCTCAGCTGTACCTCACTTTAGCATCTAGACACTTGCTCTTATCAGCAGAAACACGATAGAACCGCTGCCTGATAGGCTTTGCATCCCCCACCACTATGTCATGCTCTAACAAATGTGTTTGGGAAGGTGTATCAGCAAACAACTCTGGGAAACTGCGAACAAGCCCTGCCAATTCATCCCGTTCAGAGACATCCAAATGGCACAACAACCTCTCCAAGTTATTAAGCGCTTCTGTGTTTTTAAGACGACCACATAACGCTGCATCAAAAACGTTAAACCCCTCCCTCTACGCCCCTACCACAGATGGAGGTGGGGAGAGCAACACAGTGTTGACAGCTGCCACAGGTTGGACACACTCAAAACCATTAACGCCAGGGACCCCCAACCCAGCCACACGAGCGTAATAAGGCTTTAAGTGATTCACATGACACAACTGTGACTTTTTCCTACGCTCTGGTGTAGATATCAGGTAATTCTTATCTGAGGTCTGCCTCAACACAGAGTGGGGACCTGTAAACCGTGCTTGAAAAGGAGACCCGACAACTGGCAGAAGAGCTAGAACCTGGTCCCCCTGGCTGAATTGGCGATGCTCAGTACGTCTGTCATAGATCTTTTTCATTTTGTCTTGTGCTGTGGCCAATTTCTGTCTCGCCAGTTCACAAGCAATGAACAACCTGTGCCTGAATCCATTAACATAATCAATAATGTTTTTAGGGGGATCACTGCCCTTAAAATTGTCTGACAAAACTGCCAGATGACCGCGCACAGAGTGCCCAAAAACCAAATAATTTGGACTAAACCCAGTGCTCTCCTGCGTGACCTCCCTGGCTTCTAGCATCAGCCAAGGCAACCCCTCTTCCCAATCGCTGCCCATCTCCGTGCAGAAAGCCCTCAGCAACGACTTAAGCATCTGATGAAAGCGCTCCAGTGCCCCCTGACTTTGTGCATGATACGCTGATGACTGAGAGTGCTTCACCCGTAAGAGCTTCAAAATCTGCGCAAACAGGTGAGAGGTAAAGTTGGAGCCTTGATCACTCTGAAGAACCCTCAGAATGCCAAAAACAGACATGAACTGGGAAAGAGCTTTCACAACAGACCTGGGGTCTCATTTATAACCGTTGCGTACGCACAAAACGGGCCCTGAAACTGGCGTACGCCTTTAATCACGCAAAGTTTGTGATCTATAAAAACAAACCTGACGGTAAAATGTGCGCACCGGTAAACAAACTCTGACCCATGCGTACGTACATTTTGGAGGAATGGTAAATTGGCGACACAGACGGCGAAGTGGTGAATTGAAGCCAAGCGGCAACCTACAATTCTACTACAATTCTACAATTCACTTAGCAGACGCTTTTATCCAAAGCGACGTACATCAGAGAGTAAGAACAACACAAGCAAGGATCAAGGAAAAATAAAGGAACAATGTCAGTAAGGAAGAACGATCAGCTTTGAGTCCGATTGGACACACAGGTGCTGAAAGGCATTGCCCAGAGGCAAGGCACAACATGAACTGCCAGTCTGAGACTCTAATCAGTATATAAACCATCTTATACGTCGTCGTTTTCAAACAAAAACAAAAACCATCATCATTACCATCATTACATCAATACTATCCAGATCATCATCATTAAGCTAAGTTAGCAGGTATTCCTGAAAGAGCTGGGTCTTTAGCTTTTTCTTAAAGGTACAGAGGGACTCTGCAGATCGAATGGAGTTTGGAAGTTCATTCCACCACCGGGGGGCGACAGAGGAGAAGAGTCTAGTCCTCGTCTTTGGACCCTGTTGTGAAGGTTGGATCAAACGCCTTTCATTGGCAGAGCGTAGTGGACGGGAGGGAGTGTAGACCTGAAATAGAGAGTTAAAGTAAGGAGGAGCCGTTTTTGTTGCTGTTTTGTAGGCGAGCAGCAGAGTTTTAAATTGAATGCGAGCAGTGACTGGGAGCCAGTGTAAGGAGATGAACAGCGGAGTGACATGAGCTCTTTTTGGAAGGTTGAAGACCAGTCGTGCTGCTGCGTTCTGTATCATCTGCAGAGGTTTGGTTGTGCATGTAGGAAGACCTGCCAGTAGAGAGTTGCAGTAGTCTATGCGTGATAGCACAAGAGCCTGTACCACAAGTAGTGTAGCATGTTCTGACAGGTAAGGTCTGATCTTCCTGATGTTGTACAGGGCAAAACGACATGATCGGGCAATCGAGGCTACTTGAACCTTGAAGGTTAGCTGGTCATCAATCATGACACCCAGGTTCTGGGCAGACTTTGTGGGCATGAGTTTGGTTGTTCCAAGTTGGATATTGATCTGTGGCTGCATAGAGGGACTGGCTGGGATGACAAGGAGCTCAGTCTTTGAAAGGTTGAGTTGAAGGTGCCGTTCATTCATCCATTTAGAGATATCGGTGAGGCATGACGAGACTCTAGCTGAGACTGTGACATCGTCTGGTGGAAATGACAAGAAGAGCTGGGTATCATCAGCATAGCAGTGGTATGAAAAGCCATGAGAGCGGATTATCGAACCAAGTGAGTTCACCACCAGCTTCCTCAGTTCTCTCAGTTCACCGTCCACAGGTCATCAAAGTGACTATGGACTGGGACAAAGGAGACCTGTCTTTTACTGTCTCTGATAGTGACACACACACACACACACACACCTTCACACACACTTTCACTGAGAGGATGTGTCCATTCATTGCCACTATTAATACACTGGAGATTTTACCAGAAAGGGCATGTGTGACATTGGCCTAGAGCAGAAGAGGGATGTCGTCTTAGTCAGTTATTTGTATGGTTACTTATTGACCGATTACTCATTCTGAAGCTTTGTAAGGCATCACATCACATTACATCATTCTTTTTAAATCCATCAAAAAAGCTATAAAACCTGGATCATTCAGATGAGATCTTTGCTTTGGAAACTGTAAAATATGCAGATTTATGAATGGTTCTGTTTATCACATCATGTGACACCTACTCTATGTCAAGAAAAAATAATTGTCTACCAATAAAACATCTTCTAATGGATGATTTCAGTTTCTTGTGTGATCCGAATAGAGACATCATCAGGGCCGATCGCCGACCGTGCAAGCTGCCTGTTACAGTGAACTACTTCTTTAGAGAGTCTGACACTTAAGGTGGCAACACAATAGATCATTTTTGGCCCAATTAGCCCCCCCACTATGACCGGGAGGGCGTGGTCTGATTCGAGTCTTGTTGTATCCGATTTCTTGTCCAAATAATATTCAGGCGTGTGGTGTCACTACGATTTTTTTACTGCTCCTGATCGAGTCAGAGCCTCCCCGATCTGGAATTCAAATATCCTAATATTGATATTTACAACTCCTGGACGGACTGCCTCCAATGAAAACCAGAAGCAACCACTGACAGCGAGTACACTTGGACGCGTCACCAACTGGATATATCGTACTCTGACAACTCATCCTGAGCTTGACTCCTTTATGTAAGCACACAACAGCTGTAATTTCACAGATTCTAGCAATATAAGGACATTAAGGGACAGAAACCTGGAGCAGAACGGGGAGAGATAGACAGAGAGACTGTAGGTACCACGAGCAGGTCTGATAACTGAAGGCTCTACCTCCCATAGTACATTTAGAGACTGTAGGTACCACGAGCAGGCCTGATAACTGAAGGCTCTACCTCCCATAGTACATTTAGAGACTGTAGGTACCACGAGCAGGCCTGATAACTGAAGGCTCTACCTCCCATAGTACATTTAGAGACTGTAGGTACAACGAGCAGGCCTGATAACTGAAGGCTCTACCTCCCATATTACATTTAGAGACTGTAGGTACCACGAGCAGGCCTGATAACTGAAGGCTCTACCTCCCATAGTACATTTAGAGACTGTAGGTACCACGAGCAGGCCTGATAACTGAAGGCTCTACCTCCCATAGTACATTTAGAGACTGTAGGTACCACGATCAGGCCTGATAACTGAAGGCTCTACCTCCCATAGTACATTTAGAGACTGTAGGTACCACGAGCAGGCCTGATAACTGAAGGCTCTACCTCCCATAGTACATTTAGAGACTGTAGGTACAACGAGCAGGCCTGATAACTGAAGGCTCTACCTCCCATAGTACATTTAGAGACTGTAGGTACCACGAGCAGGCCTGATAACTGAAGGCTCTACCTCCCATAGTACATTTAGAGACTGTAGGTACCACGAGCAGGCCTGATAACTGAAGGCTCTACCTCCCATAGTACATTTAGAGACTGTAGGTACCACGAGCAGGCCTGATAACTGAAGGCTCTACCTCCCATAGTACATTTAGAGACTGTAGGTACCACGAGCAGGCCTGAAAACTGAAGGCTCTACCTCCCATAGTACATTTAGAGACTGTAGGTACCACGAGCAGGCCTGATAACTGAAGGCTCTACCTCCCATAGTACATTTAGAGACTGTAGGTACCACGAGCAGGCCTGATAACTGAAGGCTCTACCTCCCATAGTACATTTAGAGACCGTAGGTACCACGAGCAGGCCTGATAACTGAAGTCTCTACCTCCCATAGTACATTTAGAGACTGTAGGTACCACAAGCAGGCCTGATAACTGAAGGCTCTACCTCCCATAGTACATTTAGAGACCGTAGGTACCACGAGCAGGCCTGATAACTGAAGGCTCTACCTCCCATAGTACATTTAGAGACCGTAGGTACCACGAGCAGGCCTGATAACTGAAGGCTCTACCTCCCATAGTACATTTAGAGACTGTAGGTACCACGAGCAGGCCTGATAACTGAAGACTCTACCTCCCATAGTACATTTAGAGACTGTAGGTACAACGAGCAGGCCTGATAACTGAAGGCTCTACCTCCCATAGTACATTTAGAGACTGTAGGTACCACGAGCAGGCCTGATAACTGAAGGCTCTACCTCCCATAGTACATTTAGAGACTGTAGGTACAACGAGCAGGCCTGATAACTGAAGGCTCTACCTCCCATAGTACATTTAGAGACTGTAGGTACCACGAGCAGGCCTGATAACTGAAGGCTCTACCTCCCATAGTACATTTAGAGACTGTAGGTACCACGAGCAGGCCTGATAACTGAAGGCTCTACCTCCCATAGTACATTTAGAGACTGTAGGTACCACGAGCAGGCCTGATAACTGAAGGCTCTACCTCCCATAGTACATTTAGAGACTGTAGGTACCACGAGCAGGCCTGATAACTGAAGGCTCTACCTCCCATAGTACATTTAGAGACTGTAGGTACCACGAGCAGGCCTGATAACTGAAGGCTCTACCTCCCATAGTACATTTAGAGACTGTAGGTACCACGAGCAGGCCTGATAACTGAAGGCTCTACCTCCCATAGTACATTTAGAGACCGTAGGTACCACGAGCAGCCCTGATAACTGAAGGCTCTACCTCCCATAGTACATTTAGAGACTGTAGGTACCACGAGCAGGCCTGATAACTGAAGGCTCTACCTCCCATAGTACATTTAGAGACCGTAGGTACCACGAGCAGGCCTGATAACTGAAGGCTCTACCTCCCATAGTACATTTAGAGACCGTAGGTACCACGAGCAGGCCTGATAACTGAAGGCTCTACCTCCCATAGTACATTTAGAGACTGTAGGTACCACGAGCAGGCCTGATAACTGAAGGCTCTACCTCCCATAGTACATTTAGAGACCGTAGGTACCACGAGCAGGCCTGCATTCTGGGAGCGTAATGTTCTCGAAGGGTAGTACGGCACTATTAGCTCTTTAAGATTTGATGGTGTCAGACCACTAAGAGCTTTGTGAGTGAGAAGAAGGATTTTTAATTCTACTTTAGATTTTTTATGAAGCCAGTGCAGAGAAGCCAATACAGGAGTAATGTGGTCCCAGTACACGAGCTGCAGCTTTTTGGACTAGTTGAAGAGTCTTTCGAGACTCATCAGGGTGCTCTGGTAAGTCTCGAAAGACTCTTCAAATACAATACTCCAACCTGGAGATAACAAATGCATTATCTATTTTTTCTGCATCGTTTTGTGACTGCCTGATTTGAGAGATATTACGCAGGTGAAAATAGGCCTTCCTTGAAATAATTTATTTTTGTGTGGGATTTGCAGGCCATATGTTAGTTTTTTTAAAAGATAAAGCAGTCTGTTGGAGGATGTGTGAGTGTGTATAGCTCTGGTGTGACTCTGACTCTTATTGATTCTTTCTCCCTGTTTGTATGGATTGAATGTTGTGAAAATAAAATGCCATGAAATCCACTAGAGAAGAGGAACAATAAACTGATATACCATTTAAGGGATTCAGTGTGGCAGCCAGGCAATGCACTATGGGTAATAAATCAATGTTACTGACAACTGTCCACACTGTGGGTCCGTAAGTGACACTAACAGAGCGAGATCAGCTGGTGCTCTGACCCGCAGCCAAAGATATCTGCTGCAGTGCCGACTCTCTGATACACTGTTGTGTTTGATGCAATACACACACACACACACACACACACACACACACACACACACACACACACACATATACACACTCAATATCATGACACCAGCAGAAATGCATCAACACCTAAAGGGCATTTGGTCAGATGAGGCTATTGCACACACACACACACACACACACACACACTCACACACACACACACACACACACACACACACACACACACACACACACACACACACACACATGAGTGATCAACGAAAGGCCAGCCACGCCGATCACGCCGCTCCCCAGGGTGCCATACATCTTATCTCCACTTCCTGATGCCCGCCTGTAAGCGGACTAACAGATACCATGCAACATGGGAGGAGTCTAAAGGTGCACTGGAGAGCAGATAAGCTCTAAATTAGAGCCGAGCGGAGGAATGGTCCGTGTAACGCAGCCCGAGGGTCGCTCTGCATCAGTGATTATCTCATGCTGGAGGCTATGCGGGAGGAATGTGACCACCTTCAGAGACAGACACCACCTGAGCAAAAGTGATTTATGACGCTGTTTTTGTTTTGTTTTTCAAAATAGCGTGTCAAAATGTTAGTAATCCTGACGTGTAAGACAAAGACTTCCATGATCGGGATGACCAGCTCGTGAACTCTTTCCTAGGTGTCAAATATCATATCTCTAATGACAGATTAACCATGTGTAACTGGAGCCTTTTTACACGGCTGTGTTAAATACTCGATACTAATTGGCTAATTACGCATAGCAACGGTCTGATATTCCTCGACAGATCAACGTTGTTAAGAACAGCATAACTAAGAAAAGCAGAGGGTCCGGTTAATTACATGTCTGTCAGTTTACAGTGGGAGGAAGGAGAGGATAACATTAGAGGTCAGAAGTTAAAAGATGTGAAAGCTGCACCCTATGACACAGGAATCTATTAACCTGAAGATGTCACATGAATTCATGAAAGGCTAAATGGTTTGAGATACAGAAGGGTTTTAAAGAACGAGAAAACGTCAAAAGACTCTGATGAGGCAAAGAAACTCGTTCAAGTATTGTGGACCTGTTCACCTCGCCTCACTTCAGCGTTTTCAGCACTCACCGTCCTGGGCGCTAAAACGCCCTTTGGGTCAGCTGTTTTTTGTCGCTGCGCACTCAGTTGAAAACAGTTCAACTTTTAGAACAGCGCCATGCTCGTCAATGTCACTTCTCCCTCACCGACCAATGAGATTGAAGAAGGGGTGGGACTTCTTTGTCAACAGCAATGGTGGAGGAGACGCTAGTCTGCCGTGTCGAGCTGCTGCTGGTGTCAGGACACGACTCCTTTACATCGTCTTCATGTTTTCTTGGTGAGATTTCTTTGAATTAAAGCAAATATTAAACACACAGAGCTCAAACACACCTAACGGACATTACTGAGGGAAGCAGGAGTTAACTTTGGTAACCTAGCAACAATGAGTGCTGGTGAGAAGCGCTCTGAATTGGAGGTTGTGGGCGCTTCCAGCTCAAAAAGCGCTGTCTATGGACACAGTTCCTAATGTGAGCAATGAAAGTAAGGTTAGCTCATTTGTATCCGTTGCTATGGACGCAGCTCAAACTTTGGATTGTTAGTTAGTAGCCTTGTTATACGCTGGATGATGTATAGTGAATGGGTTGATATGACGGAGGAACCCCTTCAGGGTCAGGGTTAACATTCTGTGATAATAACGCGCTCACTATACATTAACCCTTACATTAACCATGTGTTACTGTGCCCATGTGATGATGTGCAGAGGAGAGTAAATATTTCCCCACAGCTGGGAGATGTTAAGAGTGTTCGTGGTGCTGACCTTTACATCCCTGGAGGAGCTCTGTCAGGTGATCAGACACCTTTAAGGTGGAGCAGTGCTGTGCTGTTAGGTGTGTACATGTTCTTCATGACATTTAGCTGGCAGTGTTCAGCAGGGGGACTTTCAGTGAGCAGCTGGGTGTTCATTTCTGAGTCAAGGACAGAGCGATTTATCACACAGCTGGTGAAACTTTAACCTTTCAGCCAACCGTCTGATCTCTCTGATCATCAGGAAACTGCTGTGAGGCTCAAAGTTGCAAAGTTTGAAGATTAAATTACATTCAATTAGACGTTTTGGAAGATATGTCTCTTCTGCTTCTACATAGTTTGTTATTTACTGCTGTCAGCAGGTCACATTTTCACAAAGTGATTCTCAGCTCGCAGACAGAAAATGACTCTTTCTATTTAAGTCAGTGAAGTTTGACACTGAATGTTGAGTGACAACATTAAAGCAAGCTGAAGGAGTTTTTCTTTTCTTTGAAGGATACAAGACATGTACAGGACAGAACCAGCAAAGAGATAAGTTAAGTCATCAGGCCTGCTCGTGGTACCTACAGTCTCTAAATGTACTATGGGAGGTAGAGCCTTCAGTTATCAGGCCTGCTCGTGGTACCTACGGTCTCTAAATGTACTATGGGAGGTAGAGCCTTCAGTTATCAGGCCTGCTCGTGGTACCTACGGTCTCTAAATGTACTATGGGAGGTAGAGCCTTCAGTTATCAGACCTGCTCGTGGTACCTACAGTCTCTAAATGTACTATGGGAGGTAGAGCCTTCAGTTATCAGGCCTGCTCGTGGTACCTACGGTCTCTAAATGTACTATGGGAGGTAGAGCCTTCAGTTATCAGGCCTGCTCGTGGTACCTACGGTCTCTAAATGTACTATGGGAGGTAGAGCCTTCAGTTATCAGGCCTGCTCGTGGTACCTACAGTCTGTAAATGTACTATGGGAGGTAGAGCCTTCAGTTATCAGGCCTGCTCGTGGTACCTACGGTCTCTAAATGTACTATGGGAGGTAGAGCCTTCAGTTATCAGGCCTGCTCGTGGTACCTACGGTCTCTAAATGTACTATGGGAGGTAGAGCCTTCAGTTATCAGGCCTGCTCGTGGTACCTACAGTCTCTAAATGTACTATGGGAGGTAGAGCCTTCAGTTATCAGGCCTGCTCGTGGTACCTACAGTCTCTAAATGTACTATTGGAGGTAGAGCCTTCAGTTATCAGGCCTGCTCGTGGTACCTACAGTCTCTAAATGTACTATGGGAGGTAGAGCCTTCAGTTATCAGACCTGCTCGTGGTACCTACAGTCTCTAAATGTACTATGGGAGGTAGAGCCTTCAGTTATCAGGCCTGCTCGTGGTACCTACGGTCTCTAAATGTACTATGGGAGGTAGAGCCTTCAGTTATCAGGCCTGCTCGTGGTACCTACGGTCTCTAAATGTACTATGGGAGGTAGAGCCTTCAGTTATCAGGCCTGCTCGTGGTACCTACAGTCTCTAAATGTACTATGGGAGGTAGAGCCTTCAGTTATCAGGCCTGCTCGTAGTACCTACAGTCTCTAAATGTACTATAGGAGGTAGAGCCTTCAGTTATCAGACCTGCTCGTTGTACCTACAGTCTCTAAATGTACTATGGGAGGTAGAGCCTTCAGTTATCAGACCTGCTCGTGGTACCTACAGTCTCTAAATGTACTATGGGAGGTAGAGCCTTCAGTTATCAGACCTGCTCGTGGTACCTACAGTCTCTAAATGTACTATGGGAGGTAGAGCCTTCAGTTATCAGGCCTGCTCGTGGTACCTACGGTCTCTAAATGTACTATGGGAGGTAGAGCCTTCAGTTATCAGGCCTGCTCGTGGTACCTACAGTCTCTAAATGTACTATGGGAGGTAGAGCCTTCAGTTATCAGGCCTGCTCGTAGTACCTACAGTCTCTAAATGTACTATAGGAGGTAGAGCCTTCAGTTATCAGACCTGCTCGTTGTACCTACAGTCTCTAAATGTACTATGGGAGGTAGAGCCTTCAGTTATCAGGCCTGCTCGTGGTACCTACAGTCTCTAAATGTACTATGGGAGGTAGAGCCTTCAGTTATCAGGCCTGCTCGTGGTACCTACAGTCTCTAAATGTACTATGGGAGGTAGAGCCTTCAGTTATCAGGCCTGCTCGTGGTACCTACGGTCTCTAAATGTACTATGGGAGGTAGAGCCTTCAGTTATCAGGCCTGCTCGTGGTACCTACAGTCTCTAAATGTACTATGGGAGGTAGAGCCTTCAGTTATCGGGCCTGCTCGTGGTACCTACAGTCTCTAAATGTACTATGGGAGGTAGAGCCTTCAGTTATCAGGCCTGCTCGTGGTACCTACAGTCTCTAAATGTACTATGGGAGGTAGAGCCTTCAGTTATCAGGCCTGCTCGTAGTACCTACAGTCTCTAAATGTACTATGGGAGGTAGAGCCTTCAGTTATCAGACCTGCTCGTTGTACCTACGGTCTCTAAATGTACTATGGGAGGTAGAGCCTTCAGTTATCAGACCTGCTCGTGGTACCTACAGTCTCTAAATGTACTATGGGAGGTAGATCCTTCAGTTATCAGGCCTGCTCGTGGTACCTACAGTCTCTAAATGTACTATGGGAGGTAGAGCCTTCAGTTATCAGGCCTGCTCGTGGTACCTACAGTCTCTAAATGTACTATGGGAGGTAGAGCCTTCAGTTATCAGGCCTGCTCGTGGTACCTACAGTCTCTAAATGTACTATGGGAGGTAGAGCCTTCAGTTATCAGGCCTGCTCGTGGTACCTACAGTCTCTAAATGTACTATGGGAGGTAGAGCCTTCAGTTATCAGGTCTGCTCGTGGTACCTACAGTCTCTAAATTTACTATGGGAGGTAGAGCCTTCAGTTATCAGGTCTGCTCGTGGTACCTACAGTCTCTAAATGTACTATGGGAGGTAGAGCCTTCAGTTATCAGGCCTGCTCGTGGTACCTACAGTCTCTAAATGTACTATGGGAGGTAGAGCCTTCAGTTATCAGGCCTGCTCGTGGTACCTACGGTCTCTAAATGTACTATGGGAGGTAGAGCCTTCAGTTATCAGGCCTGCTCGTGGTACCTACGGTCTCTAAATGTACTATGGGAGGTAGAGTCTTCAGTTATCAGGCCTGCTCGTGGTACCTACAGTCTCTAAATGTACTATGGGAGGTAGAGCCTTCAGTTATCAGGCCTGCTCGTGGTACCTACAGTCTCTAAATGTACTATGGGAGGTAGAGCCTTCAGTTATCAGGCCTGCTCGTGGTACCTACAGTCTCTAAATGTACTATGGGAGGTAGAGCCTTCAGTTATCAGGCCTGCTCGTGGTACCTACAGTCTCTAAATGTACTATGGGAGGTAGAGCCTTCAGTTATCAGGCCTGCTCGTGGTACCTACGGTCTCTAAATGTACTATGGGAGGTAGAGCCTTCAGTTATCAGGCCTGCTCGTGGTACCTACAGTCTGTAAATGTACTATGGGAGGTAGAGCCTTCAGTTATCAGGCCTGCTCATGGTACCTACAGTCTGTAAATGTACTATGGGAGGGAGAGCCTTCAGTTATCAGGCCTGCTCGTGGTACCTACGGTCTCTAAATGTACTATGGGAGGTAGAGCCTTCAGTTATCAGGCCTGCTCGTGGTACCTACAGTCTCTAAATGTACTATGGGAGGTAGAGCCTTCAGTTATCAGGCCTGCTCGTGGTACCTACAGTCTCTAAATGTACTATGGGAGGTAGAGCCTTCAGTTATCAGACCTGCTCGTGGTACCTACAGTCTCTAAATGTACTATGGGAGGTAGAGCCTTCAGTTATCAGGCCTGCTCGTGGTACCTACGGTCTCTAAATGTACTATGGGAGGTAGAGCCTTCAGTTATCAGGCCTGCTCGTGGTACCTACAGTCTCTAAATGTACTATGGGAGGTAGAGCCTTCAGTTATCAGGCCTGCTCGTACCTACGGTCTCTAAATGTACTATGGGAGGTAGAGCCTTCAGTTATCAGACCTGCTCGTGGTACCTACGGTCTCTAAATGTACTATGGGAGGTAGAGCCTTCAGTTATCAGGCCTGCTCGTGGTACCTACGATCTCTAAATGTACTATGGGAGGTAGAGCCTTCAGTTATCAGGCCTGCTCGTGGTACCTACGGTCTCTAAATGTACTATGGGAGGTAGAGCCTTCAGTTATCAGACCTGCTCGTGGTACCTACGGTCTCTAAATGTACTATGGGAGGTAGAGCCTTCAGTTATCAGACCTGCTCGTTGTACCTACGGTCTCTAAATGTACTATGGGAGGTAGAGCCTTCAGTTATCAGGCCTGCTCGTGGTACCTACAGTCTCTAAATGTACTATGGGAGGTAGAGCCTTCAGTTATCAGGCCTGCTCGTGGTACCTACAGTCTCTAAATGTACTATTGGAGGTAGAGCCTTCAGTTATCAGGCCTGCTCGTGGTACCTACAGTCTCTAAATGTACTATGGGAGGTAGAGCCTTCAGTTATCAGGCCTGCTCGTGGTACCTACAGTCTCTAAATGTACTATGGGAGGTAGAGCCTTCAGTTATCAGGCCTGCTCGTGGTACCTACAGTCTCTAAATGTACTATGGGAGGTAGAGCCTTCAGTTATCAGGCCTGCTCGTGGTACCTACAGTCTCTAAATGTACTATGGGAGGTAGAGCCTTCAGTTATCAGGCCTGCTCGTGGTACCTACAGTCTCTAAATGTACTATGGGTGGTAGAGCCTTCAGTTATCAGGCCTGCTCGTGGTACCTACAGTCTCTAAATGTACTATGGGAGGTAGAGCCTTCAGTTATCAGACCTGCTCGTGGTACCTACAGTCTCTAAATGTACTATGGGAGGTAGAGCCTTCAGTTATCAGGCCTGCTCGTGGTACCTACAGTCTCTAAATGGACTTCTTGCTCATGGTGGATTCATCTCGGTACCTTGTAGACCTGCCCTTTTGGGGACCGGCCGTTTTCTTGTGATTTGACACTTCATGAAAATAAATTAATTAATTCAATAGTCATTAAACCTACATGTAAATCCTGATAATGTCAGAGTAATCTTTCAGCTGACCTTAATTTCAAGTGAGGACTAACTCCTGAGTAATAACTGGTTAAGTGTCTCAAGGCAAAGTGTAGGAATAAAAATGTCATGACTTTATTAGAAGAAATGTTTGCTCGTGTGGGAAGGCAACATGTTGAGATACCGGCACAAGCTGCTGCTAGAGACTCCTACAGAGAGACGAGGTTAAAACTGAGGATAAGGAAAGGGAACGAGACACAGATAGAACAGGAAGAAAGAGAAGAAAGCACAGAAGTATAGAGAGAGAAAGAAAGGTAGAGGATGCCCTGTGCCTTTTTTCACATGATGCCTCTCTCAGTCCTCTGAAGAAAAGAAATCTGGGTTCCTGCAGTTTGTTATTTGCTGTCGGCTGTGTGACAGTCCCTTCCCACCCTCAGCGGGGTGTGAGCCATGATGGGAAGAGGCCAGAGGCGGCAGCTCAGAGAGCGATAAGGGAGGGAGGGAGAGTAGGCTGAGATGGAGGGATGAAAACAGAAACAGGATGAAGGAGGGCAGAGAGAAAGAAGAAGGGGCAGGGGCAGATGTTGGAAGGACAGTTTGATTGATGGAAGGTGTGATTCTCGAGGAAAGGAGGAAGCTAAACAGCAAGAGAGGTGGGAGGAGCTAAGTCTAATTTGGAAAGAGATGAATGGAAGAATGGAGAGAGAGTGAAAGTGACAGTGATGGTGAGACCAGAGCGCGAGAAGAAAAGGAGTGAGGAAGTGTTGAAGGATTCAAATCTGAGCCATCTTAAATGTGAATGAAAGAAACAAGACATCAGACGAAAGAGGGGCGGGGTGGGGGGGGTGGTCATGAGTGTGACGCAGGAGAGGATCCTTAGGAGCCTCCGGGCAGACTTCCACAAACGCTGGGTGAATTCCTTCATCCTACAGCCCGACGCCATGGCAACGCCACGCACACGGGGTGTGAGATGAGTGTGAAGGCTGCATGTTGGCCTTGGGAGGCTCCATGTTGTGAAGGCTCACTCACATTATTCTGCTGGAATGGGAATCATATGATCCGTCAGGATTTACCAACATCACTTTTTTTATTTTTACGGTTAACCCGTCAGCCAAACTGTATTTTACTGTCATTAAAAAGACAAGGCGGCACGGTGGTGCAGTGGTTAGCTCTGTCCCCTCACAGTGAGGAGGTTCCTGGTTTGAATCCCTGTCTGACAGGAGCCTCTCTGTGTGGAGTTTGCATGTTCTTGACCGTAGGTGTGAATGTGAGTGTGGCTGGTTGTCTGTCTCTATATGTCAGCCCTGTGATTGGCTGATGACCAGTCCAGGGTGTAACCCCAGCACTCGTAGAATGATAGCTGGGATTGGCTCCAGCCCCCCCGCGACCCCAGAACGGAAAAAGCGGTATAGATAATGGATGGATGGATTAAAAAGACCATATAGAAGACTACACACAAAAGGTAAAAGGCTTTTTATTCAGGAGTCAAAACATAGCTGCATCCTGTATTTAATGCTATGGACCTTTAACTAGGCAGTCATTATCACTGGCGAATCTAGAGTGTATCATTCAAACAGCCGCTGGCGAGGGTGGCACAGGCCCTTAATGATAACCGCTGGCTACACTGCAGTAACCAAGAAGTCGGCCACGGTGCAGCGGCATAAATCATCATCAGACAATAGATAGACAACTATTGCTGAGGGGTCGATAGATTGACGGTCTGCTCTGGAACCTGCAGAGGCTGGAGATAAAATTCTTAACCAACGGTCTCTGTTTTCCAGCGTGCAGCATCAGAGTCGGTTCACGGCTCGTTACAGTCTGGGTCTAAAAACGTTCGTTTAAAGTGTTGGTGCAGATTTGACTTAGAGAGGACTTAACCATCCTATCTGACTCTTTATATCTGTGAGTATTGTATCATGAGGGCAGTAAAGTGCACACAGCACTCTGAGTGTGGAGATGTAAAGAAGCACAAAAGGAGGAGACAACTTCCTGCCTGATTCTAAAACCTTCCCGAGTGGATGTGAGAATAAGAGAGGGACAGAGAATCAGCCCATCGCTTTGATTAACAGCAACAACGTGATCATAGAACGTGTCGGTGCGGTGCATCTTCAATCCACACATTAACAAGTGGAACTACAGCTGCTAATGAACGGGGATGGACTGAAGGCTAATAGCTGCCACAGGTTTCATTATGTTTTATATGATTACATGAAATTAAAGGGCGGCATCACTCATCAGTGATTATGAGAATCTCATTCATTCTGATTGTGCTCCTGAAATCATCGCTTGGACTCGTGCTGTTGTTGAACACCTCTAATTACTCACTGACACGTGTACACGCATGCTAAAGCTGTTTCTGACAGCTCGAAAAACATCAAATATAAACTTAAACTTGGATTAAACTCTGAACAGAAACAGACCTTTAATCCTTACAGTGATGACACTCAATGGTTAATGGGTTACTGTTCACGTGGATCAAGAAAACATGCGATTACTTGATTTGAAAGAGTTAGATGTCTTTTGAATGATTGCGACATGATTGATGAATCTGGGATGTTAACCCTGGGCTCTGTTCTTACACACTCTGGGGTCTAAATGAACTGAAAATAGCTGCAGAATGATCCTTTAGTCCAAAAAAATAAGATCGGAGTTTGGCTTTGGAAAGCACGGCACAGCCGGAGCTCCACATACACACACAGTCAGACATGCACGCACACACAGCGCTGTTCTCCCCCGCTGGCTCAGCTGATCCCGTCTCTCCTCTGTAACGTGAGACGAGAGTTTGTGTTACAGAGAAAGAGTTGAACTGTGACTCAGATTAGTTTGAATGTGGAGCCCTGGTAAGAGCGAGCTTTCTTCAATGATAAATTGAAGTTAAATCATCGTGACATTAAGTTTCAGAGCGCTTCATTGGAGAATAAGTTCTGCTGTTCTTTCTCCTAATCCTCCTGTCCGCTCGGCTCCAAACAAACCTCTCTCTCTTTACCTGCGATTCATCACCGAGCTGCACACAGACACTTGTCTAATTGAAAAAGCAGCCACAGACTGATAGTGGAGGCTGCTATTCCGGAGTAATTATTGGAGAAAAGAAACCTTAAGAGGAAAGGGAGCGGTATATTCAAAATATTAATTCAGGAGCTAAATCAAATTACGCATCTTAAGATGAGACAAGTAAACACTGTTTAATTCACAGAACTCACACAAAGGGTTAATGCATCAGAAGAGACGAGATGCTGACGGCTGGACTCCACACAGAAGCTAACTAGCTAGCTGTTGGCCTCAAACATGCAGAGAGTCTAATAGTAACGTGGATTTATTCAGAATATTATTTATGAAGTCTGAGAGAAGAAGTCCTCAGAAGGTCAGAGCAGACTCCACAGAGACCTGACCCCCCCAAAAAGACCTGATCCCTCCCTTACAGAGACCTGATCCCTCCCTCAGAAAGACCTGATCCCTCCCTCACAGAGACCTGATCCCTCCCTCAGAAAGACCTGATTCCTCCCTCACAGAGACCTGATCCCTCCAAAAAGAGCTGATCCCTCCCTCACAGAGACCTGATTCCTCCCTCACAGAGACCTGATCCCTCCCTCACAGAGACCTGATCCCTCCCTCACAGAGACCTGATCCCTCCCTCAGAAAGACCTGATTCCTCCCTCACAGAGACCTGATCCCTCCAAAAAGAGCTGATCCCTCCCTCACAGAGACCTGATTCCTCCCTCACAGAGACCTGATCCCTCCCTCACAGAGACCTGATCCCTCCCTCAGAAAGACCTGATCCCTCCCTCACAGAGACCTGATCCCTCCCTCAGAAAGACCTGATTCCTCCCTCACAGAGAACTTATCATGCTAACAGGACCTGCTGCGTAACGACAGCTAGCCTAGCTTACCATGCTAACATGACCTGTTGCGTAACGACAGGTAGGCTAGCTTATCATGCTAACAGGACCTGCTGTGTAACCACAGGTAGGCTAGCTTATCATGCTAACAGGACCTGCTGTGTAACCACAGGTAGGCTAGCTTATCATGCTAACAGGACCTGCTGTGTAACCACAGGTAGGCTAGCTTATCATGCTAACAGGACCTGCAGTGTAACCACAGGTAGGCTAGCTTATCATGCTAACAGGACCTGCTATGTAACCACAGGTAGGCTAGCTTATCATGCTAACAGGACCTGCTATGTAACCACAGGTAGGCTAGCTTATCATGCTAACAGGACCTGCTGTGTAACCACAGGTAGGCTAGCTTATCATGCTAACAGGACCTGCTATGTAACCACAGGTAGGCTAGCTTATCATGCTAACAGGACCTGCTGTGTAACCACAGGTAGGCTAGCTTATCATGCTAACAGGACCTGCTGTGTAACCACAGGTAGGCTAGCTTATCATGCTAACAGGACCTGCTGTGTAACCACAGGTAGGCTAGCTTATCATGCTAACAGGACCTGCAGTGTAACCACAGGTAGGCTAGCTTATCATGCTAACAGGACCTGCTATGTAACCACAGGTAGGCTAGCTTATCATGCTAACAGGACCTGCTATGTAACCACAGGTAGGCTAGCTTATCATGCTAACAGGACCTGCTATGTAACCACAGGTAGGCTAGCTTATCATGCTAACAGGACCTGCTGTGTAACCACAGGTAGGCTAGCTTATCATGCTAACAGGACCTGCTGCGTAACGACAGCTAGCCTAGCTTACCATGCTAACATGACCTGTTGCGTAACGACAGGTAGGCTAGCTTATCATGCTAACAGGACCTGCTGTGTAACCACAGGTAGGCTAGCTTATCATGCTAACAGGACCTGCTGTGTAACCACAGGTAGGCTAGCTTATCATGCTAACAGGACCTGCTATGTAACCACAGGTAGGCTAGCTTATCATGCTAACAGGACCTGCAGTGTAACCACAGGTAGGCTAGCTTATCATGCTAACAGGACCTGCAGTGTAACCACAGGTAGGCTAGCTTATCATGCTAACAGGACCTGCTATGTAACCACAGGTAGGCTAGCTTATCATGCTAACAGGACCTGCTATGTAACCACAGGTAGGCTAGCTTATCATGCTAACAGGACCTGCTGCGTAATGTCAGGTAGGCGAGCTGTCATTCTGAACAGGAAGTCAGCGTTTTCCAAAGAGCTCCAGGAGAGTCACAGCTCCCATTAAAAGTACCAGCCAATGACGGCTTCGCTGTCCCTGCTGCAGGACACAGAGGAGAAGAGCAACCTTTGTCCCCAGGGCTGTCCAGCTCCTCAACTCCTGACCCCCCCCCCCCCACTTCCCCGAAAAACGGACTCAAACACCCCTCATCCTACAGACTTTCTAAGCTGTGAACTCCTTATGCCATGCACCTTAACCGCCTAATGCTTTATTTGGTCTTCATGCACTACTCCACTTTATTCTATCTGATATCAGTTTCATATCTTATCCATCATTGCACTACGGTCACTTTACTCTTCAGTATTCATCTTTGTTACATAGCTCTAGTATAGATTTAGTCTGTTCTATTATCTGACATGCACTCTATCACTTTATTATTTAGTATCTGCCTACTTGCACATAGCTCTGTATATATATATATTTATATTTATTTCCTGTTACTGCACATATGTCTGTTTACATCTTTAGTCCGATCACGGTCCACTCATACCTCCACTCTCTTTTTTGAGATATTTAACTTTGTAATTTTGTATTTAAATTTTTGACACTTTATTTTGTTTTATTTTATTTTTATTGACACTTTATTTCTTGTTAATGTTTAGCATACCTGCACTGTCGTTCATTTCCTGCTCTGTGTGACCTTGAATTGCCCCCCAGGGATAAATAAAGTTTTTTGAATTTTAATTGAATTTGAATTTGAATTTGAATATGTTGCATTCTGCACACACTGTATATTTCCATTTTCAGTCTCCCAAGGGGGAAATGTCGTTATACAAAGACGTATTAAAACGCACAAACAAACGGTGGGTACAGACAGGAAGTAGAGCTGTTAAGATCTACTTCAGTGAAGCAAACGCCGCTGACAGCCAACTTAAACGAGCTGCTCAGGAGGAAACCTTTACCGACCCCCTGGTTTGACCAGAGCAGGTCACCGATCTTTGGAGCGATTCAGGTGGGTTTGATGTTGAATCAAAGAGTCCTAATTTGGAGGTTTGAAAATATGGTCACCATAAACATGCACCCAGTCTGAAACTTAAGTATGGCATGCATGTAAACACACACACACACACGCACACACACACACACAAACACTCACACACACTCACACAAACACACACACAAACACTCACACACACTCACACAAACACACACACTCACACAAACACACTTACTATAAGTGAGTCATGTTCGAGCACAGATGTGGACGTCAAACATTTTCTCATTAAACTCGGGAACAAATACCTGCACACACACACGACAGGCGACCTCATTTATCTACTTTAGCCCCCCCCCCCCCACACACACACACACACACACACACACACACTCAGTGGCATATATAGCTTAGAATTTTAGCGTAGCTTGTTAGCATGTTTCAGTGTAATCACTTAACAACATTAATCCTGCGTTTAGGTCGATATCTCGGATTATCATGTGACCCTGAGCAGAGTTGATCCTGTATAGATCCGTCATGACACACGAAGCTTTACAATCATCGTATACATTGTTTAGATTAATCCATTATTGAAATGAATCATCTTTATGTTTTATCAGGATTGTAACTGCAGTGTCCAATCAGAGCAGGTCTGTTCTCTAAACAAGAACTCTTCTGAGGATTCACAGGTCGTACTGTAAACCAGGAAGGCCTCCAGACTTCAGTTTGTAATCTCCAGATCAGCAGAAATTAGATATCTGTCGATAAATCATATTGGTATCCGCCCACATCGGTCGCGCCCTACTTTGAGTTCATCAATAAATCTTTAAACCTGTCCAAAGTCCCAACGCAAACAACAAAACAAAACATGTAAATGTAAATTAAAGAGAGAGAAAGGGAGTGTGTCTGTGTGTGTGTGTGTGTGTGTGTGTGTGTGTGTGTGCGTGCGTGCGTGCGTGCGTGCGTGCGTGCGTGCGTGCGTGCGTGCGTGCGTGCGTGTGTGTGTGTGACAGGAAACATTGCGCTGCACTTTTTATTGACTTGTCAAAAGCTTTCGACACAGTCGACCATGATGTTTTAAAACTTAGCCTGCTGAGCTCAGAAGAAGCCGTTGCTTGGTTTTCTAACTATCTTAGCAATGGTCTCAGTGCATTAGGTATGATGGTGTATGCTCAGATATTATATCTGTCCACAAGGGTGTGCCGCAGGGCTCTGTATTAGGTCCACTTTTATTTACCATTTATGTGAATAATCTGGGTCCAAATGTGTCAAATGCTACCTTACATTTTTATGCTGATGGCACTGTTGTGTATTGCTGTGCTGCTTCTCTTGAACAAGCTGTTGAACATTTGCAAAATGCTTTTGTTGTCCTTCAGAAACACTGCATGAGCTGGAACTTGTTTTAATGCAGATACGACCAAGCTTATGTTTTTTACCAGCTCAAAGAGCAGGTCACAAAATGTACCTGTGCTTTCTACTGTTGATGGAAAGGAAATTGAGGTTGTAAACTCTTACAAATACCTGGGTATATTAATCGACGAGTCCCTGAAGTTGAAACCACGTGCCGTGCCTGGTGAACAAGCTGAGGCTCAAACTGGGTTTTCTTTTTAGAAACAAGTTGTGTTTTTCTTTTCATGTAAAAAAGCGTCTTGTCGCTGCAACGTTTTTACCTCTCTTGGACTATGGTGATCTTTTGTACATGCCTCTGCTCAGTGTCTCCATATGGTTGATACAGCTTACCTTGAGGTTCATTACAAACTGTAAAGCTCTGACTCACCATTGGGACTTGTACTCTCGGGTTGGATGGCGTGCTCTGGCGACCCGTAGGCTCATACACTGGTACACCTTTATATATAAGGCGATCTTGGTCTGCTTCCTCACTATGTGTTTTTATCATGCAGAGAAGTACCAGTCAGTATTCTTTGCGTTCTCTTTATGCTCTCTGTCCCAAACGCTCAAACAGAAATTGGGAATAGGGCTTTTGGGATTCTGCACCCTCAGCCTGGAATCTGTTGCAGAATGACTTCAAACTTCAGGAGCTGGTGTCCTTAAAGGTTTTTAACTCTACAATGAAAGACATGGAAGCAGGTTCTATAGGATGTCGACGTTTGTCTTTTGACTCTTAGATGGTTCTATTTTAATGTGGTGTTTTGTAAATTGTACTTTGTCTCTCTTTGTGTCTGTAACTTTGTGTTTTTGCTGCTGCCTGTCTTGGCCAGGTCTCCTTGAAAAAGAGGTTCTTAATCTCAATGGGACCAACCTGGTTAAATAAAGGTTAAATAAATAAATATAACCTGCCGACTCTTTGTGTTCACAAGAACGTCCTCCTTTAATCTATGACAGCACAGAGACTCAGTCTCACTTTATCTCAACCTCAACACTCCTTCAGATAATCTCCAACACTTGGCCATGTGTCAGTCCTTTGTCTCCTCTCACACTCTCACACAGGTCACAGGTGTCAGTAATCATCTCTTTCTCCTCTGCTGGGCCACACCCACTTCCTCACAGACGCTCTGCTGTGCAGCAGTTTGCAGTCTGCACCCTGTCTGCCCCTGCCTGCACCGTCTGCACCTTGCTCCTCATCAGCACCCAGTCTGCACCCCATCTGAACCCTGTCTGCACCGCGTCTGCACCGTCTGCAACTTGCTCAGACCGGCTCTGCATCTTCTCCCAAAAGCATGAAGGGGACTTCAGTGGCTGAGCCTGGTAGCCATTTTTACAGAGGGAATGTTGAGTATGCAACATTTGGTCGGCGACGCTTCCTGGTCTGGAGGATTTAGACGAATTATCGTTTGAGGAGACTTGAATCAGGCCGCCCCGCTCAAGATCTCAAGATACAATTACGAGTTACCACGGACAACGGAGTAATTGAAATGTATAGATGCATGTCCGGTTGTACAGGAGATTTACCTGTGAGTTAAGAGTGCAGCTGAGATTACATGTTCGTTATTATTCAGGCGACACAACATCAGAACAAAGAATCCCAAACTGTGACTTTAATATCTGCTGTAAAAATGCCAAAGTCCCGTTCTGATGTGGGAGGACGTTGTGTCTTTATGTTGTAGATGAAGGATTATATTTCACTCATCCCTCTGTCTGCTCTCTGTACTTACCGTGTTTCCTCCTGCGGTCCTTCAGTAACGCGACACCCCGCTCATAATGTGCCAACTCGTACGTTAATTACAGGATAGATTGAAGCTCGGAGGGAAACGCTGGCAGAGAGTCACAACACGTGAAGTGAGACTTTTAAGTGAAGGGATTCATCATTCAGAGCTCCAGAGAGCCGTGTTTCATTTACAACAACCTTTCTGCTGTGTTTGTGCCAGGAGGCAAACAGCACTCTGCCAGAGCCACACTCTTTCCTACAGTCAATAATTAGTGAGTCGTGTGCACCAGTGTTGAGCTGACGTTCTTCTAACCAATGTGCAGTGATGATCTGCAGACTGAACATCGGGCTGAAGCAGAAAGGGACGTCCTCTTATAAAGTACTCAGTACACAATATGTTGAATATGTTCAATGACTACATATAATACTGGAGCTCCGTGGTGCTGAGTTTGGCGCCTCCTGTGGACAAAGCCGTACATCCATCATGTGCACGTGTTGTTTCCTGCTGTCTTTAGAGTTTCTTTGGCGTAATGTCATATACAGTAAAGAAGATCAATAAAGAAGCTCGCTGGTGCTCGGACTCCACGGGGTGATTTCAGTGTTTGGAGAATGTCAGTTCTGAGCAGCAGCAGAATAACCCCCTCTGCTTCTACACTGCCCCCTACTGTTTAAATGCATACTGCATCTTGTCACCATGTAGTGTTACTTTTTGAGGATGTGCACAGCCGCCGCTTCAAACAAACGCACGAATGCAAACCTTAAAGCACGTGTATCTTTGGCCTTAACCTCGTCGTCTGACCCCGGCCTGGTGACGGGTCAGGTCTTCTTCCTGATGGTTGCAGTACATATAGAGATATCAGGATTGACTCCAGTCTGTTTCTTAACCTGATTAAACTCCACACAGGAGCTTTCAGAACAACTTTGCCTTCCTGCGTAAAAGGTCAGGTGTGGGCGGAAGCCGTGAATTCAGCGAGGACGCCTTCACCAGCGAGGGAAGATTAAAACGAATCCAGGCTGTAAAATGAATCCAGAGGGAAACAGAAAGCCACGTCAGCTGAGATTAATAATGTGTTTAAAACACGCCACAGCTGTGAAGACGAAGCTGCTCCAGCCACAAACAGCGCTGTTCCACTTGGCAGCAGTTACAAAGTCGTTCTCAAACAGACCCTAAAGATATCCGACCTTATGTGACTCTTTGATGTGACCGTAAAGAAAGACGTCGTATCTGATGATCAGGAGGAGAGCTCACATGACATCGGTGGGATGACATGCTGACTTTCTTTACGATCGCATGAGTGAGGATAGATTTCCTGTTGAGGTGTGTCTGACCTCCGTCTCTACAACAAGACGTCTAACCAAACCTTCTTCAGGACAACCTTCATGCATCAACACAGACAGAGTGTTTGGATTTGGTTCGTCCATCCATACAAATGTGCGTCTTTGTATTCGTCTCTTCCTGATGAACGTGATATGTCAGGAACGTCTGGAAGAAATGTCATCCTCTTCACCTCGAGGATGAACTGATTAAAATGTGGTGGTCATCTGAGGCCATGACTCAGGAACAGGAGGCGCGTGAGCACACTTCATAACTGATCCGATAATAAACGGGTGGAGCTTATCTCAGCTGCTGAACATTTAAGACGTTGTTGTTTCTTTGCAGGAACACAGACTTCAAACAGATGTCAAAGGTCGGGACTATGCCTTAATCAGAGTCTGCTTTATTGACTGAGCTGTGAAAATATGTCAGCAACTGTTTAGATTGCAATGAAAGGTGCAATGTGTTAGCCAATCAAATGCCTGCAAACACACCATACATCCAATGCAGCAATAATCCGAGCAAAGAGTGGCCCCCCAGGCCTCGTACATTTAGGTGGGTCTTTAAGAAGACGTAGCTTTTTCTGTGTGTTTCAGGTCTCTGTAAACTCTCCGTTAGTAAAACTCCTTCAGGGAGAAGATGTTCAGAAACTCTGTTTCAGGTGTTTCTGTGTAGACGGGCAAACAGAGTTTTGTTCTTGTGACGTCACGCTGTGCGCCGGTTTCTCCTCCGTGTGACGTCATCGTGCGACGCTGTCACTTGTTGACATGAGATTAGTGCGATGGCAGACGTAACCAAACTAGCGCTGGAGCTAACGTTGCTAACTGGACTTTTTACACGCTCACACATAAATACACAGTTAAGGCTTCACACATACTCCATGCGCGCCGCAGTCCGTCAGCGGCGCGCACTACGCCGTAGTTAGCCGCCACTCTAGTCAATCATTGAGTTCACACTGCGGGCGCTGCGGTCCGTCTCCGGAGCGTGCCACCAGCGCCACGTCGCTCTGCTCCGTTTCAAATACGCTGCAGGTCTATTTTCAACGGAGTAAGCTGCAGACACGCGTCAAGCTAGACAGAATATCACAACCCGGACAGGAAGTCAGACAAGGAAACGCACAGAGCGTCCGCTCAATTTCAAAATAAAACACAATATACGGACTCGCGATCATATTTTTCATCACTTTATCAACGTAACGTCAAAACAGGCGCCAAACGAACAACAAATCATCCTCAGAAAGACAAAGAGACATGTTGACTGCACGTTTTACTCTGTATTCCCGCGTGATCTTGTAGTTCTCCCGTGATGTGTGTACAGCCGATCATGAGAACGTTCCAGAAACGGATCCAGTGTGAATGAGCGCGCGTCATCTGACGGAACAAAACCGTGGCGCAGACGGACCACGGAGCGCACGGAGTATGTGTGAATCCGCCTTTACACTATGTGGACGAGCAGAGAAGCCTGATTGGACTACGGAGGTCACTGCGGCTCCATACAACACTCCCACCACACAAACCACGCCACCTACGTCAGCGGTTTTGGACGAGGCCCGGTCTGTCTTTGGGTTGGTGGGACAACTTCGAAAATACAGGAACAGAGGAATGGTGAGAAAATGTTCTCATGTCAAGGACATCGTTGTTGACTCTGAGTGAGCAGCTCCCTGGATGGACGCTGATAAGATGGCGGCACACAGACAGAGTACCAATAGATGCACATCCCTGGCTTCCACAGTCTGTGGTAGTTTAACCCCGTCTGGCCCGGGGTTCTCATGCTTCTGATCCCCTTCCGTGAGGATGTCTTTGGTGCAGGAGGTGCAGAAGGACCACCTCGATATACCGGGTATAGATCTGACGCTGTAAATCTTCTGTTGTGCGTGGTTTGTGTGGAGTAAGTGCTCACTGCCTGGGAAATGTTGTTTTTAAAACTCTGTAGCTTCAAAGAGTGCGAGCGGACAAGAGGGCTCACTCTGGGGGATTTTTGTTGAACTCTGGTACTTTTTGAAGAGATCTGAAGACGGGGTCTTCCTCCTGCAATGAAGGCTCCTTCCGGTCCGGGTAAAGAGAACGTATCTTTGGTTCTGAAATATCAATCAGAAAACTAGAAATGAATTTGTGGGTTGAAATACTGGTCTCCCTAACTCTGTAAGTTATGAACACGTGACCAGTGTTGTCAGCAGGACGCTCCGGTTTGAGCTTTCTTCACCCGTGCTGCTCGCCGTTGAGGCCATGTTGTCGCCTCTGCAGAGTTTTGTCCTGGCGTGTTCTAAGTTTTTACTGTGAGATGATATTGTTCCAACATCCCGAGCGCTGCAGCTTTATAATCATGATTATGAATATGCATGCTCATCCATGCGTATGTCTTTGCCTCCAGTCTCTCTCAGCTCCGCTCTCTCTCTCTCTCTCTCTCTCTCTCTCTCTCTCTCTCTCTCTCTCTCCTAGCTCCGCTCTCTCTCTCCCTCTGTGCCCTGCTGGATTCTCTTGTAAAGACACATGAAATTAATTTCAGGCCTCAATGACTTGCAATGACTTCTCCAACTGTGTATCTTTGTCTCTGTGCAGTGTTTTCAGAGCGGGGTGAAGGATATGGATCTAACGAGGTTCATGCCGGATCCTTGCCTCTTCCCCTCCAGCAGGGCGGGAACAAGACACAGACGGCATGAAGCTCGGGAGTCTCTCACACAGAGGAGGCTTATGCGGATGTGTTGCACTGATTTCACATCCACCGCTTCAAAACAAAGAGTGGTCGTCATCTCTGCTACAGCTAAGTGGACAAAAATAAAAGAGAGGAGAGAAATGAAAAAGTACGACTGTGCAGATGGAGCAAAGATTCAGATTTATAAAGAAAGAGGTAAAGTGCACACGTGTGCTGAAATTCAAACTGGCGCCAATGGACCTATTCATTGTGTGTGTGTCGACACAGCGCAGGAAACCTCAGGTTGGAAAACTGTGGGCTTCAGACAAATAGATGACCTGGAAGAGAGTTTACAGAGAGGCTGCTTTGTCCACAGGTGTGTTGTTCTTAAATGTTGTCATAGCCTTCAGGGCCACCGTACAACACGGGGAGAGAAATTAAACATGAGAGGCACACACTCTGTCCCGTTAATAACCACCGAATATCTGAAATATCTTCACACAGGAGAGCTGAACGTTTGGCCCGCACGTTTCTAAAGAAGTGAGGGGCTAAACGGAGATAAGGGGAGAATATGGTTTTATTCCTGGGAGAGGTTTCTGATCCGGAGGTTGGGGCGCAGAGGGGGAGAGATAAAGGTTGTAAAGTGAAGATTTAGGACTCGAATGGAAGAAGAAACTACTCGTCTGTGAACTTGAAGACCTGGTTAGGACGACTGAGAGGAAGAGGAGAAGCACGAAGAAATGAAGAGGAGGAAGGAGGACACCGACCAATCAGAATCAAGAAAGGGCAGCATTGTCAACAACATGGCGGGGGAGACGCTCCAGCCTGCTGCTGGTGTCAGGACACGACTCCTTCACATCGTCTTCATGTTTTCTTGGTGAGATTTCTTTGAAAATATTAAACACGGAGCTTAAACACAGCTAACGGACATTACAGAGGGAAACAGGAATTTTAGTAACCATAGCAACAATGAGAAGCGCTGTGAAACGGAGGTCGTTGGCGCTGTCTGTGGACACAGGCCCTAAATGATGTGATTATTGATTAGTTCATTATTTAAAATCAACTTAGAATAAACGTTCTTTAGAGACAACACGCCGTCCGTCTCTCTCCCCGCACCGTCTGCACGATGTGAAGCTTTATCAAAAGAAGAGGCAACAAGAGCAGCGGGACAAAAGCCTGCTCCAGTTTTCATTAAGACGTTGGAAAGTAAACACAGAGAGGCATGAAGAGAGAGAGAGAGAGTGCACAGCTTAGGACAAAAGAAGGAGAGACGTCTTTGTAAAGGATAAGAGAGAGGCAGGTTACACTCTAAAGCCACAGCATGGAGGGAGCAGCCGGCTGCTTGTGTTGCCTGTTTCCATCCTCTAAATCCTTCCTCTGTGGCAGGAAAACCATTCCCACTGGGAGACATCGCCACCACTCTTCTAACGAGCACACAAAGACTGAGAGACGACTTCTCCTTCTTTAAGTCTTCTCAAACGGGTCCTTCATTTCACCTCCTTCATAACACGTCCAACGAAGAACCCAAAGACGCTTTGGTTTGATAGAAGAACACGATCCATAAAAACTGGTTCAGTTTGTATGAAAGTGTTTTACACAGAGAGCTCAACCAACCTGATGTCCTGTCACCGTGCTGACACCCTGACTCTGGTCTAAAGTGACGATGGTTTATGATAAATAAAGAGCAGCTGACATCCTGTCAAACATTTACACTGAGCGGTGAATCTGAAGACGCTGCGTTTGTAGGACAGACAGCGTTTAGATGTCCTGACCTCCTCGAATGCATCAGAAACGATCGATCCAACCTCAATTCAACAAACATTTATAAAGTGGATTTCTTCTCCTCTGCAGGACCCGGCGAAGCTTGACCTTTGACCAGAGCCGGCCCTCCCTGTACGCAAATTAAGCGGCTGCTTAGGGCCCCGCCGCCACTAGGGGGCCCTCAAATTGACTGTGTCTGACCCTCCGTGGCCTGTCTGACATTACGTGCTTGCTTCTGACTAACCTGGCAACCTTACAAATGTTGGTAATGTAATGCTCAGTGTTGCTGATAGGGCGGCAAGAAAGGATCATAATATCTGGATCAAAAACAGGCAACAAGGAGGAGGATGTGTAGAAGAGAGAAACGAGTCTATCCAGAGAAAAGGAAAAAGAAGAAGCATGACGGACAAAAGAGGGAAGTGTAAGGTCATTTTTAGAAACTTTATTGAATTCTTTGAATACTATGGACGTGGGTAAAGATGATGAATAATCACTGATTATCTATCGCCCAGACTTAGTCAAAGCTAAAGAAGACACTTATTAAAGCATCAAGGAGATATCTGTGGTTCATGGGACAGATTGAGTAACAAGTGTAATAATTATAAAAGATGATCTGCTGTGACGGGTTTCTATATGAACAGTATGTAAGGCTTGTATTTACTTTAACTTATGCAGCCTCCCTCAGCCCCATCACCATCGGTGACTCCACGGTGTCTACTGTGGAGTCTTTCCGCTTCCTGGGGACCACCATCACCCAGGACCTCAAGTGGGAGCTGAACATCACCTCCCTCATCAAGAAAGGACAGCAGAGGATGTACTTCCTGCGGCAGCTGAAGAAGTTCAACCTGCCAAAGACCATGATGGTGCACTTCTACACTGCCATCATCGAGTCCATCCTCTCCTCCTCCATCACAGTCTGGTACGCTGCAGCCACAGCAAGAGAGAAGTGCAGGCTGCAGCGCATCATCCGCTCTGCAGAGAAGGTGATTGGCTGCAGTCTTCCATCTCTCCACGACCTGTACACCTCCAGGACCCTGAGGCGTGCAGGTAAGATTGTGACTGTTTGAGACTCTCCCCTCTGGTAAGAGGCTGCGGTCCATCAGGACCAAAACCTCTCTCCACAAGAACAGTTTCTTCCCCTCTGCTGTCAGCCTCATGAACAATGTCCCTGCCCTCCCCCCCCTCCTCCCACATAACACAGACTCTCATCAGCCCCACAGTCAGAAAACATCACAGTGATGTGAAGGCTGGAACTGTTTTTATGAGTTACATTAACGCTCACTGGACTTTACATTCTTTACATGCTCTCTGTGAGTAGATTTATAAACACTGTCAGATTTGTTCTCATTGTCGACGGCACAGCTCCGACACATTTTGTACATTTTGTGTTTTTTATTATTTTTTATATTTGACATTTTTAAATTCTATTTTATATATTTGTAATTGCTTCTTATATTTTATTATTTAAGTTCTTGTTAGTTCTGCTTTATTTCCCTGTTTTTGCACCAACACACCAAGACACATTCCTTGTATGTGTAAATGTACTTGGCAATAAAACCCAAATCTGAATCTGAATCTGATTCATTGTTTTTGTTGTTGTGGAATTTATTTTTATCTGTAATGTTTCTACTACATCAAGAGAATACGTTTTTATTGCTTAATCAGCAAAGTTGGAATTTCTGGTGCAACTTCCTCTTTAAGCTGTGGAGAAAGAAAATCAGTACAAAAGGTCAAAACACGGTTTGGAGCCGCCTAGTGGACAAAAACAGTTATTGCCGTTTTAAAATGTATGAAGCATTCAAACAGT
>CM036538.1:473668-486168 GCA_020745685.1 Tautogolabrus adspersus | reverse complement strand
ACAGCTGCAGAGGGGCGTTAGATTTTAGATCCTCATAAAGTCAGGAACCAATCAGGTGTGAGTTTCAGATGATTGACAGTTAATGCGTGTTCGTGTCGTCTCTCTGCTATTTTTAATTACAGCCTTCACGCTCTGGGATTCAGCTCTGAAGCTCTGGAGGGAAACAAACACCTGAGAGAAACACAACATGCGTTTGTGACGGAGGGAGGTGATGGATGATGTTTCAATCAGTCACTCTCCGCCTCCGTCAGAAACAACACTCACAGAGTGAACGAAGAATCACGCAGGATGTACTTTAACCCGCAATTTCCACATTGTCCTTGCACGTCACGTTCTGTCAGTGCCGCACACTTTGGCGCCACTGTAATCAATGCTCCTGTTTCCACATCACACGCCGTGGTCCATCACCACCGCCACCACCAGCCTCCAGACTCCATCAGGGGGGAATCACCACCGCCACCTCCAGACTCCATCAGGAGGGTATCACCACCACCACCACCAGCCTCCAGACTCCATCAGGAGGGAATCACCACCACCACCACCACCAGCCTCCAGACTCCATCAGGGGGGAATCACCACCGCCACCTCCAGACTCCATCAGGAGGGTATCACCACCACCACCTCCACCAGCCTCCAGACTCCATCAGGGGGGAATCACCACCACCACCACCACCAGCCTCCAGACTCCATCAGGGGGGAATCACCACCACCACCATCAGCCTCCAGACTCCATCAGGGGGGTATCACCACCACCACCACCAGCCTCCAGACTCCATCAGGGGGGAATCACCACCACCACCACCAGCCTCCAGACTCCATCAGGGGGGAATCACCACCACCACCACCAGCCTCCAGACTCCATCAGGGGGGAATCACCACCACCACCATCAGCCTCCAGACTCCATCAGGGGGGAATCACCACCACCACCACCAGCCTCCAGACTCCATCAGGGGGGAATCACCACCACCACCACCAGCCTCCAGACTCCATCAGGGGGGAATCACCACCACCACCATCAGCCTCCAGACTCCATCAGGGGGGTATCACCACCACCACCACCAGCCTCCAGACTCCATCAGGGGGGAATCACCACCACCACCATCAGCCTCCAGACTCCATCAGGGGGGTATCACCACCACCACCATCAGCCTCCAGACTCCATCAGGGGGGTATCACCACCACCACCACCAGCCTCCAGACTCCATCAGGGGGGTATCACCACCACCACCATCAGCCTCCAGACTCCATCAGGGGGGTATCACCACCACCACCATCAGCCTCCAGACTCCATCAGGGGGGAATCACCACCACCACCATCAGCCTCCAGACTCCATCAGGGGGGTATCACCACCACCACCACCAGCCTCCAGACTCCATCAGGGGGGAATCACCACCACCACCATCAGCCTCCAGACTCCATCAGGGGGGTATCACCACCACCACCACCAGCCTCCAGACTCCATCAGGGGGGAATCACCACCACCACCATCAGCCTCCAGACTCCATCAGGGGGGTATCACCACCACCACCACCAGCCTCCAGACTCCATCAGGGGGGTATCACCACCACCACCAGGTGTGTTAATTGTCACGTGAGTCTCTTCAGGTCTTCTCTTCATCATCCTTGTGTTTACAGACTTTCTGCTCCATCGCTGTTTTGTTTGATTTTTTTTTGCTCTGAGAAAAATCCAGATTTGTTTCCACTTGACGAGCTGATTATCTCCCAACACAAAGAGCTGCATCCTCCTTCATCCCGTCATCACATCCAAACACATGAACCAGATCACTGTGGTCGTAGGCTTCCCTTTAGGATTGCTGTCTGTCTTATTCTAGAGGATCTGTTTCATCATGTGGAACCCTCTCTCTCTCTCTCTCTCTCTCTCTCTCTCTCTCTCTCTCTCTCTCTCTCTCTCATTACGCTGTCTGGCTCTTTGAAGCCAACAGGAGGGAGGTGGGGGAGTGGGGGGTTGTGACAGACTTATTTTAAGAGTCTGGTTGAGATCATTGTTAAAAATATCTGGTGAGAATTTGACTTTCTGCTCATGAATGTGAGAGAGAACGCAGCCTAACCCGACACATGTGGATCATCTGCATCGTCCAACACAACGCCTTCATGAAGCGTTCGATCTTTAGAGCGTTAGGACAAAGTGGAAAAGAGGGAAGAGGTTTCTGCAGACCGGCTGGAATAAGAGGGAAACTCTGGAGGACTGTGGAGACTGTGGTTGGATCATTCTAACAGCATCTCTCGTCCAAACTCCAGGGCCGTCATTTATGAAGAGACGCGAGGGAACACACAACGAGCTGGGGAGGTTACCCTGCGGTCACGTGATGTCGGACACGTCGGAAAAATGAGTTTCCGAGCAACAACTTGGAAACCCAGGAAAGAATGAGGTGCTGACTTGCCGTCATATTCGCCATCAACATGGCGGCTAAAGATGTTCAGTTAATGTTAAGATACTTTTTATTAATTCATGTTTTGCACATCAACTTTCTGCTCAAATAAAACTCTTAGCAGAGACGTTCACATCTTCTTCTTCTTCATAGCGTCCATGCTGTGTTTTGTTGTTGTTACAACATTCAGACTTTAGGAACTGAAAACACTAAAAGACAATCAACGATGTTAACCGTGTGATTCAAGGGACGAGCCAGACAAAAGAGAAGGGATTCAAGCTTTACGTGTCGAGTTATATCCACAATGACCAAGGTAAGATCGGGACGTTTAATGCTAATGTTAGCCCTTAGCATGTTTGTGTACTAGCATAATAGTGTAGTAAGTGCTAACCATAGACTGTTAATATTTCTAACACTATGTGTTTCTTTGTGTTTCTTTCTGTCATCATTTTCAATCTCAGCACCATCGCTGACCGTCAATGTCGGCAGGTCTTAAAGAGACCGGGTGAAAAAACGCCATAGTTAGACCGATAGACTGTAAACAGAGATTAGAACGTAGAGTTCCGCAACCGGAAGAGGCGCGGCTGGCTGACGTGGAATGCGGAAGAGGGTGTGCATAAAGCCTATTAGAGAGACAGAGAGAGAGGGGGAGGAGTCAGGGCGGGGCTACCTCAGACTGACAAGTCATTACCATGAAAACATCAAAAAAAGTTATGTTCAGTGTCGTCCTAAGAGCTCCTGAGGATTCAGCTGTTAGTTTGATCAGTCAGAACATGTTGTATTCATTCGTTAAATAATGAATGATTGACATTATTACCAGTACAGTACTGATGAACGCCTTCAGGGACTTTCAGACTGTATCGTCTGTCTTCAGTGATAAATACAAACAATTTAAAACCTGACGAGCAGAGCCCACATTACTCTGTGTAGTCGTCTGTCCATTTAGAAACTGTTCAGTGTTTTTGGAACAGTCACAGCCAATCAGGAGGCAGCTAGTCTTTGTTTACTTCAGACCAATCAGAGAGCAGTTTCCTCGCTTATCACACATTTAGATCCTCCTGTAAACGTCCCCTTGTGAACACAGACCAAACGTGAGATAATAATGCAACAATGGAAGATACTGGTCGATGATTCAGACCAGAGCAAACGATCTACACGTTTCCTTTAAACGTCTCCGTGTCTCACCTTCATCACCTGCAGGTCCAAACGTTTCCTTTAAACGTCTCTGTCTCACCTTCATCACCTGCAGGTCCAAACGTTTCCTTTAAACATCTCTGTCTCACCTTCATCACCTGCAGGTCCAAACGTTTCCTTTAAACGTCTCTGTCTCACCTTCATCACCTGCAGGTCCAAACGTTTCCTTTAAACGTCTCCGTCTCACCTTCATCACCTGCAGGTCCAAACGTGTCCTTTAAACGTCTCTGTCTCACCTTCATCACCTGCAGGTCCAAACGTTTCCTTTAAACGTCTCTGTCTCACCTTCATCACCTGCAGGTCCAAACGTTTCCTTTAAACGTCTCTGTCTCACCTTCATCACCTGCAGGTCCAAACGTTTCCTTTAAACGTCTCCGTGTCTCACCTTCATCACCTGCAGGTCCAAACGTTTCCTTTAAACGTCTCCGTGTCTCACCTTCATCACCTGCAGGTCCAAACGTTTCCTTTAAACGTCTCTGTCTCACCTTCATCACCTGCAGGTCCAAACGTTTCCTTTAAACGTCTCTGTCTCACCTTCATCACCTGCAGGTCCAAACGTTTCCTTTAAACCTCTCTGTCTCACCTTCATCACCTGCAGGTCCAAACGTTTCCTTTAAACGTCTCTGTCTCACCTTCATCACCTGCAGGTCCAAACGTTTCCTTTAAACGTCTCTGTCTCACCTTCATCACCTGCAGGTCCAAACGTTTCCTTTAAATGTCTCTGTCTCACCTTCATCACCTGCAGGTCCAAACGTTTCCTTTAAACGTCTCTGTCTCACCTTCATCACCTGCAGGTCCAAACGTTTCCTTTAAACGTCTCTGTCTCACCTTCATCACCTGCAGGTCCAAACGTTTCCTTTAAACGTCTCTGTCTCACCTTCATCACCTGCAGGTCCAAACGTTTCCTTTAAACGTCTCTGTCTCACCTTCATCACCTGCAGGTCCAAACGTTTCCTTTAAACGTCTCCGTGTCTCACCTTCATCACCTGCAGGTCCAAACGTTTCCTTTAAACGTCTCTGTCTCACCTTCATCACCTGCAGGTCCAAACGTTTCCTTTAAACGTCTCTGTCTCACCTTCATCACCTGCAGGTCCAAACGTTTCCTTTAAACGTCTCTGTCTCACCTTCATCACCTGCAGGTCCAAACGTTTCCTTTAAACGTCTCTGTCTCACCTTCATCACCTGCAGGTCCAAACGTTTCCTTTAAACCTCTCTGTCTCACCTTCATCACCTGCAGGTCCAAACGTTTCCTTTAAACGTCTCTGTCTCACCTTCATCACCTGCAGGTCCAAACGTTTCCTTTAAACGTCTCTGTCTCACCTTCATCACCTGCAGGTCCAAACGTTTCCTTTAAACGTCTCTGTGTCTCACCTTCATCACCTGCAGGTCCAAACGTTTCCTTTAAACGTCTCTGTGTCTCACCTTCATCACCTGCAGGTCCAAACGTTTCCTTTAAACGTCTCTGTCTCACCTTCATCACCTGCAGGTCCAAACGTTTCCTTTAAACGTCTCTGTGTCTCACCTTCATCACCTGCAGGTCCAAACGTTTCCTTTAAACCTCTCTGTCTCACCTTCATCACCTGCAGGTCCAAACGTTTCCTTTAAACGTCTCTGTCTCACCTTCATCACCTGCAGGTCCAAACGTTTCCTTTAAACGTCTCTGTGTCTCACCTTCATCACCTGCAGGTCCAAACGTTTCCTTTAAACGTCTCTGTCTCACCTTCATCACCTGCAGGTCCAAACGTTTCCTTTAAACGTCTCTGTCTCACCTTCATCACCTGCAGGTCCAAACGTTTCCTTTAAACGTCTCCGTGTCTCACCTTCATCACCTGCAGGTCCAAACGTTTCCTTTAAACGTCTCTGTCTCACCTTCATCACCTGCAGGTCCAAACGTTTCCTTTAAACGTCTCTGTCTCACCTTCATCACCTGCAGGTCCAAACGTTTCCTTTAAACCTCTCTGTCTCACCTTCATCACCTGCAGGTCCAAACGTTTCCTTTAAACGTCTCCGTGTCTCACCTTCATCACCTGCAGGTCCAAACGTTTCCTTTAAACGTCTCTGTCTCACCTTCATCACCTGCAGGTCCAAACGTTTCCTTTAAACGTCTCTGTCTCACCTTCATCACCTGCAGGTCCAAACGTTTCCTTTAAACGTCTCTGTCTCACCTTCATCACCTGCAGGTCCAAACGTTTCCTTTAAACGTCTCCGTGTCTCACCTTCATCACCTGCAGGTCCAAACGTTTCCTTTAAACGTCTCTGTCTCACCTTCATCACCTGCAGGTCCAAACGTTTCCTTTAAACGTCTCCGTGTCTCACCTTCATCACCTGCAGGTCCAAACGTTTCCTTTAAACGTCTCTGTCTCACCTTCATCACCTGCAGGTCCAAACGTTTCCTTTAAACGTCTCTGTCTCACCTTCATCACCTGCAGGTCCAAACGTTTCCTTTAAACGTCTCTGTCTCACCTTCATCACCTGCAGGTCCAAACGTTTCCTTTAAACGTCTCTGTCTCACCTTCATCACCTGCAGGTCCAAACGTTTCCTTTAAACGTCTCTGTCTCACCTTCATCACCTGCAGGTCCAAACGTTTCCTTTAAACGTCTCCGTGTCTCACCTTCATCACCTGCAGGTCCAAACGTTTCCTTTAAACGTCTCTGTCTCACCTTCATCACCTGCAGGTCCAAACGTTTCCTTTAAACGTCTCTGTCTCACCTTCATCACCTGCAGGTCCAAACGTTTCCTTTAAACGTCTCTGTCTCACCTTCATCACCTGCAGGTCCAAACGTTTCCTTTAAACGTCTCCGTGTCTCACCTTCATCACCTGCAGGTCCAAACGTTTCCTTTAAACGTCTCTGTCTCACCTTCATCACCTGCAGGTCCAAACGTTTCCTTTAAACGTCTCTGTCTCACCTTCATCACCTGCAGGTCCAAACGTTTCCTTTAAACGTCTCTGTCTCACCTTCATCACCTGCAGGTCCAAACGTTTCCTTTAAACCTCTCTGTCTCACCTTCATCACCTGCAGGTCCAAACGTTTCCTTTAAACGTCTCTGTCTCACCTTCATCACCTGCAGGTCCAAACGTTTCCTTTAAACGTCTCTGTCTCACCTTCATCACCTGCAGGTCCAAACGTTTCCTTTAAACGTCTCTGTCTCACCTTCATCACCTGCAGGTCCAAACGTTTCCTTTAAACGTCTCCGTGTCTCACCTTCATCACCTGCAGGTCCAAACGTTTCCTTTAAACGTCTCTGTCTCACCTTCATCACCTGCAGGTCCAAACGTTTCCTTTAAACGTCTCCGTGTCTCACCTTCATCACCTGCAGTTCCAAACGTTTCCTTTAAACGTCTCTGTCTCACCTTCATCGCCTGCAGGTCCAAACGTTTCCTTTAAACGTCTCTGTCTCACCTTCATCACCTGCAGGTCCAAACGTTTCCTTTAAACGTCTCTGTCTCACCTTCATCACCTGCAGGTCCAAACGTTTCCTTTAAACGTCTCCGTGTCTCACCTTCATCACCTGCAGGTCCAAACGTTTCCTTTAAACGTCTCCGTGTCTCACCTTCATCACCTGCAGTTCCAAACGTTTCCTTTAAACGTCTCTGTCTCACCTTCATCACCTGCAGGTCCAAACGTTTCCTTTAAACGTCTCTGTCTCACCTTCATCACCTGCAGGTCCAAACGTTTCCTTTAAACGTCTCTGTCTCACCTTCATCACCTGCAGGTCCAAACGTTTCCTTTAAACGTCTCTGTCTCACCTTCATCACCTGCAGGTCCAAACGTTTCCTTTAAACGTCTCTGTCTCACCTTCATCACCTGCAGGTCCAAACGTTTCCTTTAAACGTCTCCGTGTCTCACCTTCATCACCTGCAGGTCCAAACGTTTCCTTTAAACGTCTCTGTCTCACCTTCATCACCTGCAGGTCCAAACGTTTCCTTTAAACGTCTCTGTCTCACCTTCATCACCTGCAGGTCCAAACGTTTCCTTTAAACGTCTCTGTCTCACCTTCATCACCTGCAGGTCCAAACGTTTCCTTTAAACGTCTCCGTGTCTCACCTTCATCACCTGCAGGTCCAAACGTTTCCTTTAAACGTCTCCGTGTCTCACCTTCATCACCTGCAGGTCCAAACGTTTCCTTTAAACGTCTCTGTCTCACCTTCATCACCTGCAGGTCCAAACGTTTCCTTTAAACGTCTCTGTCTCACCTTCATCACCTGCAGGTCCAAACGTTTCCTTTAGACATCTCTGTCTCACCTTCATCACCTGCAGGTCCAAACGTTTCCTTTAAACGTCTCCGTGTCTCACCTTCATCACCTGCAGGTCCAAACGTTTCCTTTAAACGTCTCTGTCTCACCTTCATCACCTGCAGGTCCAAACGTTTCCTTTAAACGTCTCTGTCTCACCTTCATCACCTGCAGGTCCAAACGTTTCCTTTAAACGTCTCTGTCTCACCTTCATCACCTGCAGGTCCAAACGTTTCCTTTAAACGTCTCTGTCTCACCTTCATCACCTGCAGGTCCAAACGTTTCCTTTAAACGTCTCTGTCTCACCTTCATCACCTGCAGGTCCAAACGTTTCCTTTAAACGTCTCTGTCTCACCTTCATCACCTGCAGGTCCAAACGTTTCCTTTAAACGTCTCTGTCTCACCTTCATCACCTGCAGGTCCAAACGTTTCCTTTAAACGTCTCTGTCTCACCTTCATCACTCTGCTGCTGCCGACACTCTGACGTCTCTTTACAGCAGGGGTCTCCAACCTTTCTTCATCTGAGAGCTACTTTGAAAAAATGAAAGTGGCCAAGAGCTACTTTCATCACATCGCTTGCATTTATTTACACATCAGCTGAATTAAGCTGCTCTTTGTACACGTGTGAAATAAGCCAATGCTGATGAATAATCTAAATTCACATCAAGGTCCAAGAAAACATGACTCCTTTAAACTTGTGTTTATGGGCCAAATAACACAATAAACACAGTCGGTCAACCTTTAGGCGAGCTACTGAAAACCTGCCCGCGAGCTACCTGTTGGAGACCCCTGCTTTACTGCGAGTAAACATCCACACGTCCCCCACTCCCCAATGGACGGAGAACAGGCGTGACCCTCTGAGCCATTCAAATCATTACCGCGGCAACCACCGAGTTCACCTTCCCCTGCGTTACCATGGAGACGGAGGCACCTGGATCTGACTTTGTTCAGAGTTTCATTCTTGCAGACAGAGAGAGACTCTTCCCTATAACACACACACACACACACACACACACACACACACACACACACTAAAACACACACACACACAGACACTAAAACACACACACACACGCACACACACACCGTTTCGACTCTTTCTCCCAGCAGGGCCGTACATCCTGCTAATGCACGCACACATGGCGCCCAGAGGCAGTTTGCACACATAGTGAATGGTAACTGTCTCAGCTCATAAAGACAGTCCTTCAGTTTGTCTCAGATCCTTTTCCTCCCAAACTGTCTTAAACACACAGTTTGTAAACTCCACCACTAGGGGGCTCCCAATTCAAAAATTAGAAAAGATGGCGTCGAGGCTGGAGGGGAATCATGGGAGTGATTCTCTCTGCTCCTGCTCCTTGGCTTTACTCTCAGGTAGCTGCTGCTCCATCCATCTTACATTAATGGTCGACTACAGGGAGGTGGTGCAGGCAGAGGCAGGGACCTAGAGTAGAGATAATCAGGCTCACATCCACACCTGGCAGGAAGCAGACTCCCGGAGAGGGAGGGGCTGGACTCTTTCCTTTACTGTGCTGCTCGTTGGGATAGCCAGATCGCTGTCAGGTACGCCCAGCTTCAGGTAACCAGATAAGTAAGACGAGAGGCCGAAGAAACAAGCAGAGTATTTAATCAATAAAATATATGGATGTATGTCTGCTCGGGGCGTCTGTCATTTATGCATTTGGATTCACATTCAACTCACACTAGCAATGTTGTCCCGTACCGTGCTGAAGCACGATTGGCCTGCACTCACTGCTCCAGGACTAACCTGCCTGAGCACGGTTACCTCTTGTACGTCGTAATACAACACATGCATGGCTTTACGTGATCATGAAGCGTGATCAGTTTACAAAACAGACAACAAAAAAGGGGCGTTACAGACGAAAAAGTTTAGAAGAAGCAACACGACACCATGAGAGCAGATACAGACAGAACACTCCCTAATGAAGGCTGTCCACGTTGTGTTCCCGTGTGCTTGTACTCGTGCATGAACTGTACCGTACTGAAGAACACCTCTTCCAAGCGTGCCAGGGCGGAGGAAGTGTACAGAACACTCACACGAGTCAAACCAACTGGACTTTAGGGGTGAAGCGTTCTTAGGCACGGTACGGATCGCCTAGTGTGAGTGTGCCTTTAGACAACTGGGTCGTGGATCCTAAAATCCCAAACACACTCAGAGACTGAGACCAGACTGTGAGAACTAACCCCACACCTGAGCTATGAGAGAGAGAGAGAGAGAGAGAGAGAGAGAGAGAGAGAGAGAGAGAGCGAGCGAGCGAGCTGGAATGCTTTTCAAACTCATTCCTCATTTTGTCTGCTTTCTGGCGCCGAGGTCCCCGAACAAAAGCCTTCATCACAGCCGGCTGGCAGAGAGCGAATCTACCAGCCATCCGTCTGTTAGTGCGACACCTTCAAAATAAAATCAGCTGCTTTCTGCCAACAAATAACTTATGCTTCTTGTAAACAGCACATTAAAGTCCTGAATGGGGCTCATATTTTTAAACACAGACAGCCTTGGAAAGATGGCTGCCGTCTCCCGTGTGTGTAAATATGTGTTGAGCCTCTGAAAACAGTTTCATCAGCGAGACGAGGCCGACCGTGTTACCTCCACACAGTAACGTGTGCTGGTCCGATTCTATTTCAGGCGATTCATTTGAAAGCATTACACTTTAATAAACATCTGAAAGTTTGATGAGGAGCCGCTGAGGAGCTGCTTTGTGATGATAAGTGCTGCAGGTTCTAAGTGATGAGACACACGGGACGCTCTGACACACAGAACGGCGTGATTAATGTTCTCATCAGTGGAGAACGCCTGAGACGATGCCCTCGAGCAAGGCACTTTATCAGAGACTGCAGGAGCTGTTCTGCAGCCAGCCGAGGGTTCTGCATTCACTGAACGTTTACGGAGTGACCGACAATATCTAACATGTTGTGATACATGAAAGTCCATGAGATAAAGAGAATAATAAAGCAGGTAAATCATCATAACAGAGGAGGAGTCAGATCCTAAAGGTCCACATAGGGTTAGGGTACGACTGCTCCCCCCTCCCCTCTCCCCCACATTAGTAACATCGTTCCGTATCCGAGTACACGTACGTATGTACACAGTCCGATACAGCAGGTAGCAGTATGCACACAGTTGGTTTGCAAGTCTGCCAAAAAACAGAAGGAAGAAGAAGTAACCACTCGTGTGCTGAGTCCATCGTGCTAACTGTGACCCTCTTCCTACGTCCACATCTTCCGTGCAGCTCAGAGGATGAAACGGGCCGTGCTGCGTGGAAAAGCTTTTTGAAGCGACAGGAGCCGTGCACGGGAACACCTCTTCAAGCGGACTCGGGCACGTTGCACATGTGTACAGTACGCAGTTCAAATCAAATTAACTGGACTTTGGGGTGTTCTCAGATCCGGGCCCAGTGTGTGTTTGTCCGTGTGTGTCTCTGTGTATGTGTCTGTGTGTGTGTTTTTGTGGTGGACGTGCTTTGATGTCCTTCCTGCCACATTATAATCCAACATAATAATAACCACGAGGGCAGATTCGCCTGCAGACCTCGTCGTGTCACTTTAGCTGATGTGGTCTCATAATGACAGCGAGCAGCTAATCATCTGCCTTTGATGTCCGCTGAGGTCTCATTTGTTCCAATCAGGCGGTCGACCGAGCTCGTCGGCAGTCACGGAGGACGCCGTCTGCTCCTTGTTTGACACGTCGTATTCTTCTCATGTGAGGCTGTAATCTGTGAGACCGAGACGTCTTCCTGTCAAACAGATACGAAGCATCTTTTTCACGCCATCTTGTCTCTTCTCCTGAACTTTATTTATGATCATGACCGGATTCTAAGAAAGTCTATGTGGTAGTGAGGTGTTGGTGAGGCTCACCTGTAGGGGAGAGATGTGGGAGGGGCTTTGGGGGGGAGATTGCTCCCCACCTGTCTCTCTGCAGTAGCATGCTGGAGCTGGGCAGAGATCTTTGGTCCTGACTGGACTTTCTCTGTCTCAGACTTTCTTTATGACTACATAGTGCTGACTTCCTGCTCTGTGTTTAGAGATCGCCCACCTCTGTCTTTAAAGAACCGTATTGGACAGCTGGAGGAGCAAGATCTGGAAAGAGTGTCAAAGCTTTAACGCCTCTGCTGATTGGCACCTCGAGTCCTTACTGCTGACATTTTCACTGTTTCTCTGTGTGCAAGGCGTGAATCCTGCAGCTCATGTGTGTTAATCTGAGATCGGCACAGAATTGACCTTATTTATGAGGACCGGTGGGTCTTTGATCACGTTAAACAGGCTGTAAATCAGCTGATTCTCTTTCCCTGATTTCCATTTCCATCCACTGTCCTATCTCTCCAATAAAGGCTCAAAACGCCCAAAAATGAATCTAAAAAATAAATAACTAAATATATATCTACTTCTCTGCTCTGTGAATTTCAGTTTCCCCTTGTAAACATTAAATGTGGTGCTTTTATTTTGAAGGACAAACTGAAGTGTGGTGCTTTTATTTTGAAGGACAAACTGAAGTGTGGTGCTTTTATTTTGAAGGTGGACAAACTGAAGTGTGGTGCTTTTATTTTGAAGGAGGACAAACTGAAGTGTGGTGCTTTTATTTTGAAGGAGGACAAACTGAAGTGTGGTGCTTTTATTTTGAAGGACAAACTGAAGTGTGGTGCTTTTATTTTGAAGGTGGACAAACTG
>CM036538.1:463668-466168 GCA_020745685.1 Tautogolabrus adspersus | reverse complement strand
GTATAATGTTTTTACATGCACAAACACTGTAAAAAATAAGAGAGCAGAAAAACACCGACAGCAACATTTTAAACACCGGGGTTATATCTCCCATCACTGACTGACTGTCTGAGCTCTGCTCTGTGTGACTCTCAGCAGACTGTGAGTGTCTCTCCAGCTCGTTTAGAGTTTGTTGTGTCACTATCCGAAGTAGGCTACAAACCTTCACTTTGCAAACTATTCAGTTAACTGTTTCTTGCCCCCTGTCGGTTTGGAAATAACTCTAACCGTTGTATATAACTGGGATGGAGTAGTTTTTACGGACTAACTGTTAAGTTTCATTTTCATGTTCAGCGGTGATCCCGCGTCTGTGTGGGAGCATAAAATGCAGCATGATATAAACACATAAGCCCGGTTCTACGATCTCTCTGCTTTGGCAGATCGTCAACACGCTCAAATCCATCACACACCACTATATCTGGAGATACATCAGGGCCAAAGAAATCCAGATATACAGTCTAAGATTAGGGGAAACTATATACAGAAAATAAATACTCCATACAACCACCTTTCATCTACACCTATATGGTCTCACCATTGTAAGATGTTCCTTTTATAAACAACTTGGTTGGAGATTCATATTCTCTGCATTTTTGCATGACATGGGATAGACAATTTTTTACTTCTCAGTACTTTTAGTAAAGACCAATTTAGTAATAGACCAGTAATTTTACATCTACACAAGTAAAAATGTAATCAGAGTAACTAATATTATCGTCACTTTAATTAAATGACAGAAGTGTGATTACCTTTGACTGGATGTGGAAAGTTTTTGTCCAACTTCAACAGATAGATTTTTGTCACCCTGGATTTGTCTGTAAACACAGAAGCTTTGTTTAAGTACATGAGTATTCAGAACAGGGAAAGAAAGAAAATTCTCGAGCATGCATTTCTAATTAAACCCTCTACTGCCACACAGTCACACCTGCTTCGGCTTCAATTCATGCTCATTTTAAAAAAAGCACCCTCCCTTAGACAAAAATAAGTAGAACTGTACACTGCGCGATAAAAAACTTTCATTTTAGATTTATATTATATATTTAGAAATACTTGACAATGTTTAAAACCAAGACCTGGCTGATCCCCACCACACACCTTAACAACCAGAGATGAAATATCCCTGTCTCTTTATTTAACCACACATCACAAATAAAGTCTACATCTACCTTCTTTATCACAAAAATATTCCTGTCATGTTTCATACACCATATATCATTAAGCGAAGCAGCAAGCAGGATCAAAGTCTTTATAGCATTACCTTCCTGCCTCTCTGTATTTACACACGGTTCAACTTTTCATCAAAACCTTTTTTTACAAAACATACATTAAAAAATAAAAATGTTTTGCCAATGATAATTCTGTAGTTAGCCTTGTGTTACCTGGTTAACTTGAAATACCAGCACATGTGCTGTGCTAATTAGCTTCCCCTCAGCCTCTATCCCTGATAGCTAAGAGTTAGCTAGCCAACTTTAACTCATCAGCTTAGTTGACGTTTTTAGAATTTAATGATGCTAATTTTATCGTGCAACACGGTGTGAAAACTATAAAATTAGCTTTCACAACACAACATTAAAGTTTGAGCAGAAAATAAGTCTTTAAACTTACCATTTCTTCTTCGAAGATCTCAGCTAGCTCCGTTGAGCTGCATGTACAGAGCACGGTGCCTGTCTGTCTGTCTGTCTGTGTCTGGCAGCAGGTGTGCCGTGCCGTGTGCAGATCAGAAAGGGGGCGCTTGATTTATGACACAGCATACACCAAAGTAACCACACTGCTGTGATGAACAGAGCCAGAAACAGACGGGCGAGCCTGGTATAAAATCAAACATCATGTTCACTCAGCCGCCTGCAGAAGTTGGCTCACAGCCAGCAGCTCGTTGAGGAGGGGGAGGGGAAACAGAAACTAGACTCATTCTAATGTCATGTTTTTTCTTACTGTGTTTATCAAGTTTATCTAAAGCTACTGTTGTGTTGTACTTTTTTTTATAAATAAATAATTGATCCATGGTCTGGAACAAGCTAATGTAATAATTATAACTTAAAAAAAATAATAACTTAATATATATGTAAGTTTGTATATAGGCTACACCCACTTAGCAAGCTTTACATGTTGTGATTATTGAATCATATTTTATTAACTTGAGAGGGAAAATCATAATCTGCTGCAGTTTCATCATACTTTGCAGACACAGCCTTGAAGCTACAGTCAGGCTGTTTCTTTAGAATCAGAATCGGGTTTTATTGCCAAGTACATTTACACATACAAGGAATTTCTCTTGGTGTATTGGTGCAAAAACAGTTAACAAGGGAAATAAAGCCAAAAAAGCAAGAACTTAAACAAAATAAAATATAAGCTTGCAGGTTCCAATGGCTGAGTGAGACAGTAGGTGTGTGGCCTCTTCATGGTAAAAGTGGGGATGTCTACTGTCAGGATTTGTGTAATGAATCTGCTCTTGGCTTACTCT
>CM036538.1:456168-458668 GCA_020745685.1 Tautogolabrus adspersus | reverse complement strand
CGCACAAGCACTCCGGCCCTGCGTCCTCTCCTACGTCGTCTCTCAGCGCCGACAAAGGTGAGGGCACCTTTGACCAGAATATCCAATAATTCCACGGATTCCGTCAGAAAAGTGGGAAATAAGTCCGGTGGAGTTGTAGCCCTTATGTTCATAAGCTCTTCTCTGGTGAAAGAGCTCCGTGTGTCTTGACATAAAACTGACGTAACGCACAAAAACAGACAAAACAACGCGCACCAAAACACCGGGCCAACTTCTCGGTGGCGCCCCCCCCCTCTCTAGAGTGGATGCTCACGCAGGTCACCATGTGGTGGACTCTGAAGCTTCAGTGTTTATCCAGCTCTGCATCGGTCTGTAAACCTTTCTGCGTTCTAACCTCTCTCCATTTTTCAAAAGCATCTCCAATATTGATCCTAGTTTGAGCACGTTTCTGCTCGTGGAGCTTATTAGAAACATGCAGAGGCTTTTTAGGTCGGGTACAATCACTTCTATCTGAACCAGTTCTCTTGCCCGCTTCCATCGCTGCAACACCTGTTGGTTTGACCTGATAACTGCTCTCATATCTGGCAAACCGAGGGGCGTCCAAAACGGCCGTGTGGGGGTGCCTTCAAACCGCCTACCTTCTCTGGTCCAAACAAATCCAGACCATTCAGGACCAGAATCTAAAGTTAGAAGGAGGACATACTGGCTGCTGCATTGTTGTCAGAGAAGCCAGCACTTCAACATAGCATGTTTCCTTAATGTCTGATCATAGAGGAAGCTCACTTTATCATTTCACTCTCTACACATCTCACTGATTGGACATTATATAAATCACTGACTCCTTCTGAGTTGATGAAATCTACAAACTACAGAAAACATCAAAACATTAAGAAGCAGCTGGAAGAACAACAGTGATACATATTGCACAGTTACCTGTTGTTTCTAGGTCACAGTGTTCTGAGTAACAGAGAGACATCTGTGTGTGTGTGTGTGTGTGTGTGTGTGTGTGTGTGTGTGTGTGTGCGTGCGTGTGTGTGTGGTTGTGTGTGTGTTTGTGTGTGTGTGTGCGTGCGTGTGTGTGTGTGTGTTTGTTTGTGTGTGTGTGTGTGTGTGTGTGCGTGCGTGTGCGTGTGTGTGTGTGTGCATGAGGTGTGACAAAGGTGGCACAGTTTATATAATCCATGTCAGGAAAAGGATTATTAAAAACAAGTGCGGGGGTCCATGTTTCCTCAGATAGACATGAGAACACAGACACACACACACAGGGACACACACACACACACGCCCGCGCACGCACACACACGCGCGCAGACACACACACACAGACACACACACACACACACACACAGACACACACACACAGACACACACACACACACACATAGACACACACACTGACACACACACACACACACACACAGACACACACACACAGACACACACACACACACACATAGACACACACACACACACACACAGAAACACACAGACAGACACACACACACACACACACACACACGCACACACACACACACACACACACACACACACACACACACACACACACACACACACACACACACACACACGCACACACACACACACACACACACAGTAGTTTGCAGTTCTGGGATTTCCCAGCAGGCGTTGTTTGGAGGAAATGTTCACTTTAATATTCAGTAAGAAAGGAGCTGGATCCTGGTCCGTCTGCAGGGTGTGAGAAAGAGCTCAGTAAGACTTCACCTGAGAGCAGTTTGGATCCACGGAGCACCTGAACAGGTAGGAACTTTATAACCCAGCAAACACTCTCAGACCTTCCTCTCTCTCTCTGACGAGTCGTTACCCTCCTCCTCCTCTCCTCCTTTACTTCTCCTCTGGGTGTTTCATTCCCTCCATCTCTTCTCCTCCTCCCTCTCTTCCTCTCCGAGTCGTCTCCCAAACATCTCTTTAAATGATTGTATGTTCCAGGGTGCGAAATACCCGGTGGCAATCAGGGGGGGCCCCCTTCAGGGCTTAAAGTTAAAAAAAATCGTGAGCCTGAACTTTGTTTTTGTTTTTTTGGGGGGGGGCGCACTTAAATAGTGTTCACCAACAGGTTAGGGGGGGTCTGGGGATCTCCCCAGAAAATGACACGTAACATTCATTTTCCTGCATTCTGATCAGTTTTTATTCACCATGTGCCTTTTCACTCGCACCTGCCTGCACATGCACTGAGCGCTGATACAGAACGCTGCACGGAAATAATTGCAAACAGTCTGGACGGCCGCACTGAACGCACCGAGTGTCTCTGGTGGCTCCGTGCCAGACAACAGCACTCCCGTTTTAAAAAGTTCCGATCCCGGACCCGCGTGTGGGGAGATTTCTTATCAAGATGCAGCGAACCCAAGAGAGCGCCGAATCACATCTGCAGCAAGCAGCTGCACAAAACAGGAAAATACATCGTTTGTAGTTGTGTGCTTTGCATTCAAAGACCTGACAGCGGACATCGCTCTCTTTTTCTCTCTCTCTCTCTCTGGTCCAC
>CM036538.1:428668-451168 GCA_020745685.1 Tautogolabrus adspersus | reverse complement strand
CATGCTAGTTGAGATCGGTTTGTAAAGTTCAAACTTATGAAGCTAACTTGAAGATGGACGAGGAAAGAGACGACTTTTTGGTGTCAGATGGATTATTGATTTCTTCGTATCAAACCTGAGACATAACTTGAGTTAGACGACTTCCTGCAGCCGCTAAAGCTGCTAAACATGAGACAACGATGACACCGCTAACGATACAGGCTAACGTTACGTCTCAATCTGTTCTGATAATATCTGCAGGGATGTTCACTCTGCTCCTCACTCGATCACTCTCTCTCGCTCTCTCTTCTTATCTTCCTCTTAGCCTCAGCCGTCGTATCAAACAGTACAGAGACGGTAGGGCTGGGCAATTAATCTAAAATTACTGGAAACCTCTAACCGACGTCATCTTGTCCATGTCGATTATTTCGATTATTTTCAGGGCAGAGTCAAGTGACGACACGTCCAATCCGAGACATGAAAGCAATGTCCATCGTTAAGACTCATTTTGTCTTTAGGGAAGAAGTCAAATGTAAACACTGCGGAAAAACTGTGCAAGAAATGTTGTTTATTTTCTACTGTTTGAGAGAAGTGTCTACTTTCAAACTAAAATGTGTCGTTTTTCATTTCAAGCAATGCTTTGATCAGATATTCACTCTGTCATTAGAAACAAGATCCCAGCTTTAATAGTTGAGCATACTTACAGTAGAGACCATGTCAGAGAACTATGAGGGCAAAAAAACTAAAACTAAATAATCGTTCATTCATCGTAATCGAGGTAAAAAGTTCAATTAATCGTGATATTGATTTGAGGTCATATCACCCAGTACAGAGACGGGCTAACTGGCTGCTTTGTAGCTGAAGGCTGCTGTGTGAACTAGTGCCGTAAAGACGTACGCACTTCTCACCAGATGACCTCGGCCCGCTGACAAAGTTACATAGTGCTGAAAACAGGCGAGCGGGGCGCTCTGTGGACATGAGAGAGACGCCATCCTCCCTGATGGAGGTTATTGTTCTATTAGATCGACTTTGAAACGACTGAAAGAGGAGGAGGAGTTACTTTAACATGTGGATGGATGATTACTGCCGTCTGAATGTCCAGGTGAACGAGCAGGAAGTCAGGTACGAGAAGATAAAACATGAACCAAAACCGCCTGATGGTCCTTAAATCATCTCTCGCCTGAAGGCTCGCTCCTTGAATATTTCAATCACTCGTCATTAGATAAGCTAACCCGGGGTGATGATGAGGATAGAGGTGATCTTTCTTCAAATGTAACCGTGGTGCTCCTCAGACGTCTGTACGAGTCTCTGATCTCCAACACGCTGAAATATTCAGAGAGATGTTTTAACATTCACACACACCGCTCTGCTTCATTCAGTCTTCTTCTGCTGCTTTCTGCTGTTTCTCTGACTCTCCTCTCCCCTCAGTTTCTGGATGTTTGTCTCGCTCTCCTCCCGGCGTGCGGCTGATGCTCCCCGGCGTCATCCTCCCGCTGACGTCACGCCTCAAACAGAATGCGGGATGATTTGCGTACTCTTCCAGCGTCTCATGTAGCGGCGGCTGCATCAGGAGAGATGTGAGCTGAAAGAAGTTGTGTGAGGAAGTTTGAGCGCCGCAGGCAGGGTAACATGAGGAGAGCTCATTTCTATTCGTGTTGTTCTTTAAAGAGACGATCTGTCAGTGAAGGGTCGGTGTTTTGTTCCTGTTAGGATACCAATGTTGTTTTAGTTCTGCGTCTGAAGAGCTGGGCTTCCTCTGTACTGTTTTTTACTCCCTGTGTTTCCTGTTGACCTGAGGAGCATCCAGCTGACCTCAGAGAAGACCGACCAATCAGCTGATCACACAGAGAAATACAGTACACACATTCATACAGAGAAAACCATGAAATGTTTGAGGACTATTATACCAAACATCGAAGACACACTAAATGAAATCACAACAGAATAAAGATACCTCAAACATACACAATACAAGAGACAAAGAGTTCTGCTGCTTCCTCTTCTCCGAGTCGGGTCGCGGTGGCGGCAGGCGAAGTGCGTCTTCAGTCAGAACTGGGTCCCTGTACTTTTCTGACTGATGGAGGTCAGAGGTTATGAAGGAAGTAGAGCGCAGATAGACTTGTAGATGAGAACAGAGTTTAAGTCTGCGTCTGGTCAAAGAAGTCCATCCAACACGTGCAGACAACAAACAGTGATGAACCTCAGAGCTCCTTCTGTCCAGCTCTCAGCCAGCTCCGTCAAAAATAGATTTTCAGATTTATTTGATACGGTGCAGAGTGGAGTGGCGCGGCGCTCCGGAGACGGACTGCGGCACGTGATGTGGAAACAGGAGCGCCATAGTGTGGAGGGTTGACGGACCGCGGCGCACAGACTATGTGGAAATTGGCAGTTAGGCTTCACTTGGGGCAAAGACTCTCTCCCCACCCAGAGGGGGCGATCCTCTGTTTTCTGGAGCTAAATGAGAATAAGTAATCCCAACATGCCCCTTTGGGGCGGCTGTGGCTCAGTTGGTAGAGATGTCGTCTCTCAACCGGAAGATCGAGGGTTCGATCCCCAGCTGAGCAACATGTCCGATGTGTCCTTGGGCAAGACACTTAACCCCGCATTGCTCCCGCTGCTTCAGTGGCGGTGTATGAATGGATTAGTTACTTCTGATTTACATGTGAACCAAGGTGCGCATCTCTGTGTCTGTGATACCAAACGAGCATCGAATCAAACAGGGAACCATTCCCTCCATGACCCCCCGTCAGGTGAGAGGAGCTCCACGTTCTCTCTAATTAATCCTGTAAACTTGTTAAAGGACGTGACAGCTCTAAGTAAAGGTTTAAACTTCTCCTCTTCTTCTTTTTCTTTACTCAGACGTTTAAATATTAGACACGTTAGAGCGGAAGGTTCATCTCTATTCAACGATTCTTTTCTGCACATTATCCTCGTCTCGTTACTCATCTGCAGGATTTCACATGTTCCACTTCATAAAAGCTGTAAAGTCGCTTTTAGAGGAGTTTTCAGTGTGCTCGGGTTAGTGACACACGAACACACACACACACAACACACACACACACACACACACACACACACACACACACACACACACACAACGTGAGTGAAACTGTACTGTAAGAAAAATGAACGCCCGTCTTTAACTCTTCTGCTGTTTTGAAGACGGTCCGTCAGAGTCCTGAACAAGTCTGGAATCTAACTTCTCTGGGCCTCAAACTGGAGCCGGAGGGAGAAATGAAACCTCTCCGCACCCTGAAGAAGGAGCAAGCCGATACGCGTTGGTGTTTTTTAATGTTGTAGCCCTATGAATTAAAGGCCTTTTATATTTTTCAACCATCCTGAGTGCCTGGACCTGGATTATTTATACCAACATTTATTGGTCTTAAGTTTTCCGCCCCCCTTGTTTGAATCATCTCAGTGTTTGTGTCTCTCAAGAATGAACACGAGGAGGCTGGAGGAGAAACTCTGGATAAAGTCAGAGAGAAACATTCAGCTGTTTGTGTTCACACATGCAGCTCACCATGAACACAGGTGTGAAAGCAGCTATAAGAAACAGCTGAACATGAGCAGGTGACTCTCCTGCCGCTTTAAGAACGCAGACGATTTAACCACGATAAATGTGTCCCAGCTGTTTGTCTCCATGTGAGAGAGGAACAGGAAATAAAGGATTGTACAGGGTTTTGAATCTCGCTTCATGTCTGATGATAATGAGAACGCCGGTGCTCAGAGTGCATGTGAAACACCTGACCTGAAAATGTCACTTTAATGAAAAATCTCTGCACTCACACGTTTGTCTGCTGCTCTTTAACCCTCAGAGTCAGCAGGGGAGGAGAAAACTCTTTGATTGGCTGTAAGCCCTCACCCTTCGTGGCGTGTGACAGGAGAGAAGAGGACAAACGGGGTAAAGATGTGCGAAGACAAACAGACACGAAGGAACGCTGGAGCGTGGTGATGACGTACACAAGATAACATCTTTCTACATATCACATTTTAAATCAATACAATCTGTTTTATTTGAATGTGATGGCACCAAAAAGCACCAAACTGATGAACTACGTCTATTTCTTAAGACAGGTGTGTAGGAGAGGACGACCCAGCTTGTTCCTGGTTCCTTGTTTGCTGTCTCGTCTGTTCTCTGTTTCAGGTGCCAGTGGGTGTGGCGGTGCGCAATCCGGGATTGAGAACACCTGGGCCCGGTGTTCTCAATCTATAAGAGCTGGCCCCACTTCCTCTTTACCCCGAACTTCCACCAGATCCGTGTGCATTGCGTGTCCGCTCCGGTCCGTCACGGCTCCGTGCACCCTCGTCCGTTAACACCCACCAGCTGTGGTCTCCGACCGCAGCACGGAGAGCACAGCCGGACAGCTGGAGTGCAGAGAGAAGGAAGTCCCGCGGTAATTTCACAGATTCACTTGCGACAGCGCGAGATAATACGATGTACATGGTATTAAACTCTATATTAACCTTATAAACACAGAAACAAACAAACACATTTCTTATTTCTTCCCTAGTGTTGCTTGTTTCCCTGTGTGTTAATGTTTCCTAGTGTTGCTTGTTTCCCTGTGTGTTAATGTTTCCTAGTGTTGCTTGTTTAGTCTTAAGTGTTTCCTGTTTTATTTTGTATTTCTACTCCTTTAGTCTCTCTGTGTTTTGTTACATTCTTCAGTTCTCTGTTTCATGATTTAGATTATAGTAGTCCCCAGTGTTGTCTTTACTCCAGTCTCTGGCCCTTTCCGAATAGCCACAGTTCAGTATGCAGTGTGTACTATTCAGTAGGGAGTTTCAGTGGACTGAACCCTCGTGGTCGTTCAGTAGTCTGAACCCTCGTGGTCGTTCAGTAGACTGAACCCTCGTGGTCGTTCAGTAGACTGAACCCTCGTGGTCGTTCAGTAGTCTGAACCCTCGTGGTCGTTCAGTAGACTGAACCCTCGTGGTCGTTCAGTAGTCTGAACCCTCGTGGTCGTTCAGTAGTCTGAACCCTCGTGGTCGTTCAGTAGTCTGAACCCTCGTGGTCGTTCAGTAGTCTGAACCCTCGCGGTCGTTCAGTAGACTGAACCCTCGCGGTCGTTCAGTAGTCTGAACCCTCGTGGTCGTTCAGTAGTCTGAACCCTCGTGGTCGTTCAGTAGTCTGAACCCTCGTGGTCGTTCAGTAGTCTGAAACCTCGTGGTCGTTCAGTAGTCTGAACCCTCGTGGTCGTTCAGTAGTCTGAACCCTCGTGGTCGTTCAGTAGTCTGAACCCTCGTGGTCGTTCAGTAGTCTGAACCCTCGTGGTCGTTCAGTAGTCTGAACCCTCGTGGTCGTTCAGTAGTCTGAACCCTCGTGGTCGTTCAGTAGTCTGAACCCTCGTGGTCGTTCAGTAGACTGAACCCTCGCGGTCGTTCAGTAGACTGAACCCTCGCGGTCGTTCAGTAGACTGAACCCTCGCGGTCGTTCAGTAGACTGAACCCTCGCGGTCGTTCAGTAGACTGAACCCTCGCGGTCGTTCAGTAGACTGAACCCTCGCGGTCGTTCAGTAGTCTGAACCCTCGCGGTCGTTCAGTAGTCTGAACCCTCGCGGTCGTTCAGTAGACTGAACCCTCGTGGTCGTTCAGTAGTCTGAACCCTCGTGGTCGTTCAGTAGTCTGAACCCTCGTGGTCGTTCAGTAGACTGAACCCTCGTGGTCGTTCAGTAGTCTGAACCCTCGTGGTCGTTCAGTAGACTGAACCCTCGTGGTCGTTCAGTAGTCTGAACCCTCGTGGTCGTTCAGTAGTCTGAACCCTCGTGGTCGTTCAGTAGTCTGAACCCTCGTGGTCGTTCAGTAGTCTGAACCCTCGTGGTCGTTCAGTAGTCTGAACCCTCGTGGTCGTTCAGTAGTCTGAACCCTCGTGGTCGTTCAGTAGTCTGAACCCTCGTGGTCGTTCAGTAGTCTGAACCCTCGCGGTCGTTCAGTAGACTGAACCCTCGCGGTCGTTCAGTAGACTGAACCCTCGCGGTCGTTCAGTAGACTGAACCCTCGCGGTCGTTCAGTAGACTGAACCCTCGCGGTCGTTCAGTAGACTGAACCCTCGCGGTCGTTCAGTAGTCTGAACCCTCGCGGTCGTTCAGTAGTCTGAACCCTCGCGGTCGTTCAGTAGACTGAACCCTCGCGGTCGTTCAGTAGACTGAACCCTCGCGGTCGTTCAGTAGACTGAACCCTCGCGGTCGTTCAGTAGTCTGAACCCTCGCGGTCGTTCAGTAGTCTGAACCCTCGCGGTCGTTCAGTAGTCTGAACCCTCGCGGTCGTTCAGTAGACTGAACCCTCGCGGTCGTTCAGTAGACTGAACCCTCGCGGTCGTTCAGTAGTCTGAACCCTCGCGGTCGTTCAGTAGTCTGAACCCTCGCGGTCGTTCAGTAGTCTGAACCCTCGCGGTCGTTCAGTAGTCTGAACCCTCGTGGTCGTTCAGTAGACTGAACCCTCGTGGTCGTTCAGTAGACTGAACCCTCGTGGTCGTTCAGTAGTCTGAACCCTCGTGGTCGTTCAGTGGACTGAACCCTCGTGGTCATTCAGTAGACTGAACCCTCGTGGTCGTTCAGTAGTCTGAACCTTCGTGGTCGTTCAGTGGACTGAACCCTCGTGGTCGTTCAGTGGTCTGAACCCTCGTGGTCGTTCAGTAGTCTGAACCCTCGTGGTCGTTCAGTAGTCTGAACCCTCGTGGTCGTTCAGTGGTCATGTTTTGTGTCCACCTCAGTAGACTGAACATTTCAGTATGGATACTAACTTCCTGGTTTTATGCAGTATGGATCGGATGCGTCCTTTCAGGAAATGAATTGTATTTTACCCACAATGCAGTGTGAAATTAACCGTAAAACGTGACTTCACGTGATCCTCCAAATGAAAACAAAGGAGCACGGATTAATTGAATGTTTAATCTCGAGTTAAAGTCCTCTTCTAAAATCTCCTTTAATGAACAAACATGTAACAAATGTGTGCATGATGATAAAACCTTTCCCCCTCTATTTAAAGAATGATTTACACATTTATGTCTGCGTCTTTATTTACCTTTAGATTCTCTATGTTTCTGTCTCTTCTTCTTTCCTCTATGTACTGTATCTTATTATTTCATCTGTCTTTACTTGATGTACATTGTGATGTTGTTTTTGTTGACTGACTGTATATGTGCATTACTCTTCTTCAATAAAGATGAACTAAACAAAAACGAGGATGGAGCATAGACTGTGGGATGGAGGCGGCCGGTTCGGGTAACGCAAATGACGTGACTTCCACACTGAATGAATCAAATGAAGTACAAAGGCACAAATATCTGCCTACTGTGCGTGCCTACTGGTAGGTACTAACAGTATACAGCATGGACAGTAGGTACTGTCTACTGCTTACTGACAGATTGTGTAGGCACTTTGCAATGCACCCCCTGTGTTTCCCCTCAGTCCTGATTGCCCTGATTGTCCTCACCTGTGTCTTGTTAGTTTCACCTGTGTCATTAGTCTCACCTGTGTTGATTACCCCTGTGTCTATTTAGTGTCTGTGTTTCTTCCCCTCTGGGTCAGTTCATTGTCGTTCGTCGGTGTCGTATGTCGGTGTGTGTTTCTCGTGTCTTGCCAGTGTTTTCCTGTGACTCCGTGTTTCACATTTTGGACTTTGTTTTCGGAAGTAAGTTTTGTTTTGCCTTTTTTTTTAGTTAAAATAAATCTTTTGTTCGTACGGCAATTGGGTCCAGTTCCCTGTTTCCAGCCGTGACAATTACGTCTTGTTGTGTTTGATTGCATCCATGTGTTTGCGTTTTGCAGGGGGTTTCCCGGGCTGAAATCCTGACGTGGTGGTACGTATGTCACTTTGGAGGCGGGTGTTAGCGGGATTCCCTGTTTTGATTGACGGTTTTTGATTAGCGTGCATGGAGAGTAATTAGGTCACAGCGGCACCTGAGACGAGAGTTTTGTGGAAGGAGAAGGAGTTACTTTAACTTTAACACAAGTTTTGTGTCCGGAGTTGGAGCGTGAATTTCTAGGTGTGTGTGTGTGTGTGTGTGTGTGTGTGTGTGTGTGTGTGTGTGTGTGTGTGTGTGTGTGTGTGTGTGTGTGTGTGTGTGTGTGTGTGTGTGTGTGTGTGTGTGTGTGTGTGTGTGTGTGTGTGTGTGTGTGTGTGTGTGTGTGTGTGTGTGTGTGTGTGTGTGTGTGTGTGTGTGTGTGTGTGTGTGTGTGTGTGTGTGTGTGTGTGTGTGTGTGTGTGTGTGTGTGTGTGTGTGTGTGTGTGTGTGTGTGTGTGTGTGTGTGTGTGTGTGTGTGTGTGTGTGTGTGTGTGTGTGTGTGTGTGTGTGTGTGTGTGTGTGTGTGTGTGTGTGTGTGTGTGTGTGTGTGTGTGTGTGTGTGTGTGTGTGTGTGTGTGTGTGTGTGTGTGTGTGTGTGTGTGTGTGTGTGTGTGTGTGTGTGTGTGTGTGTGTGTGTGTGTGTGTGTGTGTGTGTGTGTGTGTGTGTGTGTGTGTGTGTGTGTGTGTGTGTGTGTGTGTGTGTGTGTGTGTGTGTGTGTGTGTGTGTGTGTGTGTGTGTGTGTGTGTGTGTGTGTGTGTGTGTGTGTGTGTGTGTGTGTGTGTGTGTGTGTGTGTGTGTGTGTGTGTGTGTGTGTGTGTGTGTGTGTGTGTGTGTGTGTGTGTGTGTGTGTGTGTGTGTGTGTGTGTGTGTGTGTGTGTGTGTGTGTGTGTGTGTGTGTGTGTGTGTGTGTGTGTGTGTGTGTGTGTGTGTGTGTGTGTGTGTGTGTGTGTGTGTGTGTGTGTGTGTGTGTGTGTGTGTGTGTGTGTGTGTGTGTGTGTGTGTGTGTGTGTGTGTGTGTGTGTGTGTGTGTGTGTGTGTGTGTGTGTGTGTGTGTGTCCTGAGAGATGTGAGAGAAGAAGAGAGAGACGCTGACAGAGGAGGAGACAGCCTCCACAGCAGTTAAAATGAGATCTCACATTAAGTCGAGTCTTCGGGCGAAGGGTTGGAGATGTCCGGGTCCTCTGATCGACACAACGTCTTCGCCGCCATGCCCCTGGAGTTCAGCACCCCCCTGTGAGCAGCAGCAGTTCATGAGCGCCTCCATCAGAGGGACAAATAAGAGCATTGTCTGGTTTTAATGAGACGTCCTTCATTACGCTGCTCTGGACTGAAGACATTCTTAATGACCAATCAACAGCGTTGCTAGGCAACAGTGTGCGGATGGACTGTTTGAATAGACTCATGGTGAGAGAGCGGATGATTGGTTTGATCTCATTAAAAGACTCGTAGTAGTCCTGACGACCTGTTTGTGGTTATCAGTGCGTTTTGTTTTTCTGCAGACCGCTCCGTCCTGACGTTCTTTTCACACCGGATGCACGACTTCATGTCCGTGTGCTCGCCAACACGTCAGAGAGGGCAGCGCTGAGTGCTGATGATAGTCAATACAGGGAAACAAAACGTCACCATATTGAACTGAATATGAGTCTCTGAGTTTGAACATGGTGAGAGTAATCTCTGAACATTCTTCTCTGTAACTCAAAGTTCACTGTTCATCAGTAGATAATATACTATACCCTCTATATATGATAACTATAATATGATTATACAGTCTAAATATATGTTTAAAAGTTTTCTGTGACCACCAGGTGGCAGTAGTGCTCCACCTTTAAGATGTTCAGTTGAAATCATGAAGCAGCTTTTAAACTGATCTGACTTAACTTGAGTTTTGAATCAAACTGTCACTTTAAACTTCATGAACATAGATAAAAACAGAAATTATATTTGATGCATAAAATAAGATCTTTAAGTTTAAGACCAAAAGTCTCTTGTTGGTTTAACGAGTCCGTGATGATTCTCAGACCTCAGCATGAGATCTTCTCTCAGGGGTTTCGAGGTGTCTGTTGGTGTCGGCTGCTTTTTGGAGACGAAATGTCTGAGAACTGAGTCGTAATTCTCAGTCTAATGTAAACACAGCAGGTGTCCTTGTCCTGGCCAGAGTTTACCTACAGGATGTTGTAAAGCTCTAACCCTGATCAGTGGGTAACTGAGAGAGGAGAACCAGATACCACATATCCTGGCTACATGAATCAGGACATGATTGGAGGAGTGGGTTACCCTAACCCTAACCCTCCAAAAACAGAAATAGGTAAAGAGAAGCAAAACAAGATCTGCACACTGAGAAGCTCCTGGTTGAAGGAGTGTTTCCCCCCCCCCCCCGACCCTGCTGACCCTCTCTCTCTTTCTCTCTCTCTCTGCGCTCCGTCAGGATTTCCAGATGAACCCTAACTGTATGATGTGTTCCTAGCTCCTTGCTCTTCGTATCAGCGGAAGCTCCGGTCAACATTTTGACTTGTTCATTATTTTTCATTCATTCAAGATTCACGGCCTGACTCAGCGTCCACGCTCTCTTTAGGTTTCTTCTCTAATGCAGCTTTTTAAAGTTGGACAAAAGAAGTTCACAGCTGAGCTCACCTGCTAATGACGGAGGTAAAAAAAGAAGTTTCACACGGGAACATGATGTAACCGGCTGCAAAGACTAAAGAAGTGCGCTGAAGAAAGGAGGGACTCTCTGAAGACTCGGCGTCCCATAAAGTCGACTCTAACCCTAACCCAAACGCCAAAGACTTTAAATCTGTCTTCACCTGATGGGAGTCCATGAGTATTCTTAGAATCAGTCGTTTAAATAGAAGCTGTGAAAGTACAAGAACAGCTTCACGTGTTTGTTTTTATAGAGTAAAACTTTCTGACAAAGCAGCGAGCAAAGTGTACGTGTGAAGTTTGTCACAACACCCAAATGTGAGCTCTGATAATAATACTGACACTCAGAGAGGAAGGAGTGACGACAACATCAGTGAACAGACAGTCTGCGGTGTGGTCGGCTCAAACCTCTGTTTGATCTCCTGGAGAAGGTTTTTAGTGGTTTTAAAGAGTTTTTTACTAAACAGGTTTTTATTTGTGGTTTTAAATACACAGCAACAGAAACACAAATGTCAGCTGGTAAACTTTGTCCTGGGTCAGGATAAGATGGCCGTGTACGCGAGCAGGAAGAGGAAGGTGGAGGAGGCAGGAGATATTGATCTGAAGCTGTTGTTTGTCAAAATGTTGAAGTCCAGATTGTTTTTAGACTTCAGTTTTTACCGAGCCAATCAGGACCTGGAGACTTTTCAGTCAGTGTGGGCTCTTGATGTGCTGTGCTCTGTAGAGGAAGGACATTTAGCTGTGAGGTCTGCCTCACGCATGAACGGGGCTATTGTATTGTTTTTAGACAGTATACGGCTAAGGTTGGCGAGGAGGGGAGTGGTTATCCAAAACACCTTCACTCCCGTCTCCCCTCTCGTCAACCTAGCCACAAAAATCATGATTTCAAACGCTCCCCCGTTCATTAAAAATGAATTGCTGGGAAAGGAGCTGTCTAGACATGGACAACTTGTGTCACCAATTAAGATGGTCTCCCTCGGGTGTAAATGCAGACCTTAGCAGACTCTACAGCAAATCGAGGGCTTTTAGACTCCCTCAAGTCCAAAAAGTCGGCCATAGCCAACCTGCTGGGCGTCTCAGCACAGGGGGCTCTGGTCAGGTCTAGGTTCATGAACATCACACAGATGGACGCCCCATCTCGCTTCTTCTTTGGGCTGGAGCGGAAAAATGGACAAAGGAAGACCATTCATTCTTTACGAACGGGTAGCGGCTCCGAAGTCTCAGACTCGTCTGAGATCAGGAAGTATGCTGCCGAATTTTACAGAAATCTGTTTAAGAGTGAGTGGACGCATAATCCAGATGTGCACAGCAGTTTCCTAGCAGGTCTCCCTCAGGTCAGTGAGGCTGACAACAGCGAGCTGGCAGCAGAGGTGACGCTGCAGGAGCTCCATGCTGCCACCATGAGCCTGCAGAGCGGCAGAGCTCCCGGCATGGACGGCCTTCCTGCGGACTTTTACAAGTCCTTCTGGTCCATAATAGGACCAGATCTGCTAGAGGTCATTTTAGACAGCCTAAAGACCGGCAGACTGCCTCTGAGCTGCAGGAGGGCCGCAATCACCCTGCTGCCAAAGAAGGGAGACCTGCAAGAATTAAAAAACTGGAGGCCGGTCTCGCTGCTGTGCACGGATTATAAGATCCTGTCCAAAGCTCTGGCCCTTAGATTGAGAGAGGTGATGGCGTCCATCATCCACCCTGACCAGACCTACTGTGTGCCCGGCAGGCTCATAAGTGACAACGTCACTTTAATTCGAGATGTTTTGGAGCTCTCCAGTTCATTGGGTATAGAGACTGGTCTGATTTCAATAGACCAGGAAAAGGCTTTTGACCGGGTTGAACACCAGTACCTGTGGCAGACTCTGGCTGCCTTTGGGTTCAACCCTGGTTTCATAGCCATGGTCCGGGTTCTCTATAGTGACATTGCGAGTGTTCTGAAAATTAACGGCGGGCTGAGCGCCCCGTTTGGGATCCAGAGAGGGGTGAGGCAGGGCTGCTCTCTCTCTGGGATGTTATATTCGGTAGCCATCTAGCCTCTGCTCCACAACCTTAGAGCTAACCTTAGCGGTGTGTGTTTCCCCCAGTGTCCCGTGTCTTTTAAACTGTCTGTGTACGCTGATGATCTTATTGTTTTAGTTAATTCACAACGAGATGTTGACATTTTAACTGACACTGTAAAAGATTTTGGTTTTAACTCTTCTGCTAAGGTGAACTGGGGGAAAAGCGAGGCTCTGATGGCGGGAGGGGAGCTGGGGGGCCGGCTCGGGCTGCCCGGTGGCCTACAGTGGAAAAGAGGAGGTCTCAAATACCTTGGAGTCTTCCTGGGGGATGAGACCAGCACAAATAAAAACTGGGTCATGATTTTAATTTGTTTTTAATGAATATACCGAACATGAGCACATCTCCTCTGCCTGCTTTTTATAAAAGTGTTTTCACAGTGTGGAACCTGCTGAGGAAAGAGAGGAGGGGGCAGGTGGACTCTCTGTACTGGATCCTCCAAGAGCCAGTCCTATGGGGGACCCGTCTGGACTTTCCCAGCTGGGCAGGTCAGAGTCTGGCCACGAGACTGCAGACTGCGGGGGTTGTTACTCTGGGGCAGGTGGTGGCGCTGACTGGGCCTCGGATGGATGACCCCTCTGGACTCGCTGCCCGGCTGGGACTGACGTCAGTGAGGGTCACACAAAAACTCTTGGAACATTGGAGACAGAGACTCACAGGACACGACCGCCTGCTTTTAAACTCCTCTTTTAATCAAACCGTGACTGATGGAGACCCTTTTCCTGCCATTTTCCAGATTTTAAAGACTGTTCTGGGCTTTTAATGGAATATACACACCCCACACCACTAGATGGAACCACTGGCAAAACTTTCTACAAAATATTGGTGAAAACAATAAACAGGACAAAATTGGACAAGAGACTGGACACCCCATGGAGGAAACATCTGCAGCTGCCTCCTGCAGCCAGACCTGAGCGGAGGTCCTTCTACAAGCCTCCACTCTCCAAACGCCACGCAGACATGCACTGGAGGGTTCTGCATGGCGTTATCGCAGTGAACTCCTTTGTCTCAACAATTAATCCAGCAGTAGTGGACAAGTGTCCCTACTGCGACCAGAGAGAGACTGTGTTTCACTGTTTTTATGAGTGTCTTCGTCTTTTACCCTTGTTTCTGTTTTTACAAACTGTTTTTACCAAATGTGGAGAGGTTTTTACCAAGCAGGTTTTTATTCTGGGTTTTAAATACACACGCCAACACAAGAACAAATGCCAGCTTTGAAACTTTGTTTTAGGGCAGGCCAAGATGGCGGTGTATTTTAGCCGGAGGAGGAAGGTGGAGGATGGTTTTATTGTTGAACCTGTCACTGTGTGTATTAATATGATGAAGTCCAGACTCCTCATTGATTTTAACTTTTACAAAGCAGCAGGAGATCTGGACTCATTCCAGCAGGTTTGGGGTTTTAATCAGGTGTTGTGTTCTGTGCTCATGTAAAGTATTTATTTATTCGTTTATTTATTTACTCTGAGGAGTAAGAGTGTGGATGTTTGAAAATGATATGTCGAGATGATTTTTTGAAAAAGAGCGGCAAATAAAGTTGATTCAAAAATGGAAACTCTCTCTCTCTCTCTCTCTCTCTCTCTCTCTCTCTCTCAGCTTTCTGAGAGGAAGGCTCTAGTGACTTGAAGTGTGAGGTTGTAATTGGGCAAAAATGACCAACATGTTCATGACAACAGTGTGTTCATGTTTGTGTTTGATCACCTGAACAGTCGACTGACAACATCTGGTTGTAAATCTGCAAAGACAATAAGAAGGTTCTGATGCACTGAAGGAGCGTGCAGCTTTAGTTCTCTCTAAACCTGAAAATGACGAGATGGTCTCCTCCGGCTGTAAACATGAACATACACAGACTGCTTCTTCCTTTCAAATGTGGTCACTGCTGGCTTCAGAAAACAAAGATGGCGACGGCCAAAAGGCTGGACACATTTCTGCTCTTAATAAAAAAGACTGCACGGTTCCAGCATGTTTGTTGATTTGACTGCTCAGCTGTTTTAAATGTTCTGTTGATGACTTCCTGTCGTTAGTTGGACAGTTTTTATCATCTTGAATTTAAAGGGACAGTACACACTCAGCGGTGTGAGACATCAATCATTCAACCATAGTTTCATTAGTTTAGAGTAATTACAGCGAGGTATCAGTCACGCTGACGGAGACAAATGAACAATTAAAAATGCCACGCAGAGCAAATGAAGATTAATTTCAGATGAATTAAGAAGCACGTGAATATTATGGGATGTCCAAACCAACACTCTCCACCCTACATGTCAACACATCCTCCATAAGGCCATCAGACGCTTTGTCACAGCTCTGCTCGTATCATACAGGTGATGATGTGACGTCTGTGTGGCGTGCGTGCGTGCGTGCGTGCGTGCACTGGGGACGCCTGGTATCGACTTGACTAATGTGTGTTTTATAGACGACATCACAGCAGCGTCTCAGCAGCTCCATTACATTCATGAAAAGCAATAAGAGTGACGAGGAAACCTAAACACATTTTTATGACGCTCGTACGTCTTCATAAAACACCCGTGGATGCCTTATAGAGGCGTAAAGGAAGAGAGGCGGGAAGGTAAAGGACAGACGAGAAGCTAAGGTTTATTAAAATGAGAATGGACTCCCCGCTGAGATAACTCGGATTAAAGCGTGTGTGTCTGCAGGAGAGCATGTCATAGCTGCTGTGATTCACCCATTAAAGACCCCGATCTGTGCTAATCTGACAGCCTAAGCCTGTTAGCATCAATCCCATCATGCATCAGGAGGCTGCACGTACACACATACACACGCACACACACACACACACACACACACACACACACACACACACACACACACACACACACACACACACACACACACACACACAAACTCAGCATGTGGACGTTCATGTGTGTTTTTAAAGTCTGATGAAAACACATTTCTGAGGGTACGATATGTGTGTGTGTGTGTGTGTGTGTGTGTGTGTGTGTGTGTGTGTGTGTGTGTGTGTGTAGGAGGAGATAATGTGTTCCTCCTCTGAGATAATTGACTCTGTTGACGTGTTTTAATGTGTGGGTGTTTGTTTTAGAGAGAAAGTGATGAATATACGGAGCGTAGATTTGAACAAGGCAGGTGCATTGTGTGTGTGTGTGTGTGTGTGTGTGTGTGTGTGTGTGTGTGTGTGTTTGTTTTCAGGTTCTTCAATTCTTAGAATTATTTTTACTTTTAACACAATAAAAACCAAAAATCTGTTCTTCAGGTTGAAGATCCAGCCAATTTCACGAGACACAGAGTCTGATTCACTCAGAAAGGATAACTGCCTCTAATATCTCCATAACTTGTTCATCATGTTCTCCCTCGAACAAAACTAATCCAAAAGCATATATCTCTGTTGATATTTTAAAAGTGTTGGTGCAGTTAGCTCTTGTTTAATGTGTGAATGTGGAGAGAAGCTACCTGCACCTTTACTCTGCACCGAGCTGCACTCTCATGTTGACGGAGCTGAACTCGCACGCTGACGGAGCTGCACTCTCATGTTGACGGAGCTGCACTCTCATGTTGATGAAGCTGCACTCTCATGTTGACGGAGCTGCACTCTCATGTTGATGAAGCTGCACTCTCATGTTGACGGAGCTGCACTCTCATGTTGATGAAGCTGCACTCTCATGTTGACGGAGCTGCACTCTCATGTTGATGAAGCTGCACTCTCATGTTGATGAAGCTGCACTCTCATGTTGACGGAGCTGCACTCTCATGTTGATGAAGCTGCACTCTCAAGTTGATGAAGCTGCACTCTCAAGTTGATGAAGCTGCACTCTCATGTTGATGAAGCTGCACTCTCAAGTTGATGAAGCTGCACTCTCATGTTGATGAAGCTGCACTCTCATGTTGACGGAGCTGCACTCTCATGTTGATGAAGCTGCACTCTCATGTTGATGAAGCTGCACTCTCATGTTGACGGAGCTGCACTCTCATGTTGATGAAGCTGCACTCTCATGTTGACGGAGCTGCACTCTCATGTTGATGAAGCTGCACTCTCATGTTGACGGAGCTGCACTCTCATGTTGACGGAGCTGCACTCTCATGTTGATGAAGCTGCACTCTCATGTTGACGGAGCTGCACTCTCATGTTGACGGAGCTGAACTCGCACGCTGACGGAGCTGCACTCTCATGTTGATGAGCTGCACTCTCATGTTGATGAAGCTGCACTCTCATGTTGACGGAGCTGCACTCTCATGTTGATGAAGCTGCACTCTCATGTTGACGGAGCTGCACTCTCATGTTGATGAAGCTGCACTCTCATGTTGACGGAGCTGCACTCTCATGTTGATGAAGCTGCACTCTCATGTTGATGAAGCTGCACTCTCATGTTGACGGAGCTGCACTCTCATGTTGATGAAGCTGCACTCTCAAGTTGATGAGCTGCACTCTCATGTTGATGAAGCTGCACTCTCATGTTGACGGAGCTGCACTCTCATGTTGATGAAGCTGCACTCTCATGTTGATGAAGCTGCACTCTCATGTTGACGGAGCTGCACTCTCATGTTGATGAAGCTGCACTCTCATGTTGACGGAGCTGCACTCTCATGTTGATGAAGCTGCACTCTCATGTTGACGGAGCTGCACTCTCATGTTGACGGAGCTGCACTCTCATGTTGATGAAGCTGCACTCTCATGTTGACGGAGCTGCACTCTCATGTTGACGGAGCTGCACTCTCATGTTGATGAAGCTGCACTCTCATGTTGACGGAGCTGCACTCTCATGTTGACGGAGCTGCACTCTCATGTTGATAAAGCTGCACTCTCATGTTGACGGAGCTGCACTCTCATGTTGATGAAGCTGCACTCTCATGTTGATGAAGCTGCACTCTCATGTTGATGAAGCTGCACTCTCATGTTGACGGAGCTGCACTCTCATGTTGACGGAGCTGCACTCTCATGTTGATGAAGCTGCACTCTCATGTTGATGAAGCTGCACTCTCATGTTGATGAAGCTGCACTCTCATGTTGACGGAGCTGCACTCTCATGTTGATGAAGCTGCACTCTCAAGTTGACGGAGCTGCACTCTCATGTTGATGAAGCTGCACTCTCATGTTGACGGAGCTGCACTCTCATGTTGATGAAGCTGCACTCTCAAGTTGACGGAGCTGCACTCTCATGTTGATGAAGCTGCACTCTCATGTTGACGGAGCTGCACTCTCATGTTGATGAAGCTGCACTCTCATGTTGACGGAGCTGCACTCTCATGTTGATGAAGCTGCACTCTCATGTTGACGGAGCTGCACTCTCATGTTGATGAAGCTGCACTCTCAAGTTGACGGAGCTGCACTCTCATGTTGATGAAGCTGCACTCTCAAGTTGACGGAGCTGCACTCTCAAGTTGACGGAGCTGCACTCTCATGTTGACGGAGCTGCACTCTTACATGATGGAGTTGCACTCTTACATGACGGAGCTGCACTCTTACATGATGAAGCTGCACTCTTACATGATGAAGCTGCACTCTTACATGATGAAGCTGCACTCTTACATGATGAAGCTGCACTCCTACATGATGAAGCTGCACTCTTACATGACGGAGCTGCACTCTTACATGACGGAGTTGCACTCTTACATGACGGAGCTCCACTCTTACATGACGGAGCTGCACTCTTACATGATGAAGCTGCACTCTAACATGATGAAGCTGCACTCTTACATGACGAAGCTGCACTCTTACATGATGAAGCTGCACTCTTACATGACGAAGCGCATTCTTACATGACGAAGCTGCACTCTTACATGATGAAGCTGCATTCTTACATGATGAAGCTGCACTCTTACATGACGGAGCTGCACTCTTACATGACGAAGCGCATTCTTACATGACGAAGCTGCACTCTTACATGATGAAGCTGCATTCCTACATGACGAAGCTGCACTCTTACATGACGGAGCTGCACTCTTACATGATGAAGCTGCATTCTTACATGACGAAGCTGCACTCTTACATGATGAAGCTGCATTCTTACATGATGAAGCTGCACTCTTACATGATGAAGCTGCACTCTTACATGATGAAGCTGCACTCTTACATGATGAAGCTGCACTCTTACATGATGAAGCTGCACTCTTACATGATGAAGCTGCATTCTTACATGATGAAGCTGCACTCTTACATGATGAAGCTGCATTCTTACATGACGGAGCTGCACTCTTACATGATGAAGCTGCATTCTTACATGACGAAGCTGCACTCTTACATGACGGAGCTGCACTCTTACATGATGAAGCTGCACTCTTACATGACGGAGCTGCACTCTTACATGATGAAGCTGCACTCTTACATGACGGAGCTGCACTCTTACATGACGGAGCTGCACTCTTACATGACGGAGCTGCACTCTTACATGACGAAGCTGCACTCTTACATGACGCAGCTGCACTCTTACATGACGAAGCTGCATTCTTACATGATGAAGCTGCACTCTTACATGACGGAGCTGCACTCTTACATGACGGAGCTGCACTCTTACATGACGGAGCTGCACTCTTCCATGACGAAGCTGCACTCTTACATGATGAAGCTGCACTCTTACATGACGGAGCTGCACTCTTACATGACGGAGCTGCACTCTTACATGACGAAGCTGCACTCTTACATGACGGAGCTGCACTCTTACATGACGGAGCTGCACTCTTACATGACGAAGCTGCACTCTTACATGACGCAGCTGCACTCTTACATGACGAAGCTGCATTCTTACATGATGAAGCTGCACTCTTACATGACGGAGCTGCACTCTTACATGACGGAGCTGCACTCTTACATGACGGAGCTGCACTCTTACATGACGAAGCTGCACTCTTCCATGACGAAGCTGCACTCTTACATGATGAAGCTGCACTCTTACATGACGGAGCTGCACTCTTACATGACGGAGCTGCACTCTTACATGAAGAAGCTGCACTCTTACATGACGGAGCTGCACTCTTACATGACGAAGCTGCACTCTTACATGAAGAAGCTGCACTCTTACATGACGAAGCTGCACTCTTACATGACGGAGCTGCACTCTTACATGACGAAGCTGCATTCTTACATGACGAAGCTGCACTCTTCCATGACGAAGCTGCACTCTTACATGATGAAGCTGCACTCTTACATGACGGAGCTGCACTCTTACATGACGGAGTTGCACTCTTACATGACGAAGCTGCACTCTTACATGACGGAGTTGCACTCTTACATGACGAAGCTGCACTCTTACATGACGGAGCTGCACTCTTACATGACGGAGCTGCACTCTTACATGACGAAGCTGCACTCTTGAATGACGAAGCTGCACTCTTACATGATGAAGCTGCACTCTTACATGACGGAGCTGCACTCTTACATGACGGAGCTGCACTCTTACATGACGAAGCTGCACTCTTGAATGACGAAGCTGCACTCTTACATGATGAAGCTGCACTCTTACATGACGGAGCTGCACTCTTACATGACGAAGCTGCACTCTTCCATGACGAAGCTGCACTCTTACATGACGAAGCTGCACTCTTACATGACGGAGCTGCACTCTTACATGACGAAGCTGCACTCTTACATGACGGAGCTGCACTCTTACATGATGAAGCTGCACTCTTACATGACGGAGCTGCACTCTTACATGACGAAGCTGCACTCTTACATGACGGAGTTGCATTCTTACATGACGGAGCTGCACTCTTACATGATGAAGCTGCACTCTTACATGACGGAGCTGCACTCTTGAATGACGAAGCTGCACTCTTACATGACGGAGCTGCACTCTTACATGACGGAGCTGCACTCTTACATGACGGAGTTGCACTCTTACATGAAGAAGCTGCACTCTTACATGACGGAGTTGCACTCTTACATGACGAAGCTGCACTCTTACATGACGGAGCTGCACTCTTACATGACGGAGCTGCACTCTTACATGACGAAGCTGCACTCTTGAATGACGAAGCTGCACTCTTACATGATGAAGCTGCACTCTTACATGACGGAGCTGCACTCTTACATGACGAAGCTGCACTCTTCCATGACGAAGCTGCACTCTTACATGACGAAGCTGCACTCTTACATGACGGAGCTGCACTCTTACATGACGAAGCTGCACTCTTACATGACGGAGCTGCACTCTTACATGATGAAGCTGCACTCTTACATGACGGAGCTGCACTCTTACATGACGAAGCTGCACTCTTACATGACGGAGTTGCATTCTTACATGACGGAGCTGCACTCTTACATGATGAAGCTGCACTCTTAAATGACGGAGCTGCACTCTAACATGATGAAGCTGCATTCTTACATGATGAAGCTGCATTCTTACATGACGGAGCTGCACTCTTACATGACGGAGCTGCACTCTTACATGATGAAGCTGCACTCTTACATGACGGAGCTGCACTCTTACATGATGAAGCTGCACTCTTACATGACGGAGTTGCATTCTTACATGACGGAGCTGCACTCTTACATGATGAAGCTGCACTCTTACATGACGGAGCTGCACTCTAACATGATGAAGCTGCATTCTTACATGATGAAGCTGCATTCTTACATGACGGAGTTGCACTCTTACATGACGGAGCTGCACTCTTACATGACGAAGCTGCACTCTTACATGATGAAGCTGCACTCTTACATGACGGAGCTGCACTCTAACATGATGAAGCTGCATTCTTACATGATGAAGCTGCATTCTTACATGACGGAGTTGCACTCTTACATGACGGAGCTGCACTCTTACATGACGGAGTTGCACTCTTACATGACGGAGTTGCATTCTTACATGATGAAGCTGCATTCTTACATGACGGAGTTGCACTCTTACATGACGAAGCTGCACTCTTACATGACAGAGTTGCACTCTTACATGACGGAGTTGCACTCTTACATGACGGAGCTGCACTCTTACATGATGAAGCTGCACTCTTACATGACGGAGCTGCACTCTTACATGACGGAGCTGCACTCTTACATGACGGAGCTGCACTCTTACATGACGGAGCTGCACTCTTACATGACGGAGATGCACTCTTACATGACGGAGCTTCACTCTTACATGACGGAGATGCACTCTTACATGACGGAGCTGCACTCTTACATGATGAAGCTGCACTCTTACATGACGAAGCTGCACTCTTACATGACGGAGCTGCACTCTTACATGATGAAGCTGCATTCTTACATGATGAAGCTGCATTCTTACATGATGAAGCTGCACTCTTACATGATGAAGCTGCATTCTTACATGACGAAGCTGCACTCTTACATGATGAAGCTGCACTCTTACATGACGGAGCTGCACTCTTACATGATGAAGCTGCACTCTTACATGACGGAGCTGCACTCTTACATGATGAAGCTGCACTCTTACATGACGGAGCTGCACTCTTACATGATGAAGCTGCACTCTTACATGACGGAGCTGCACTCTTACATGATGAAGCTGCACTCTTACATGACGGAGTTGCATTCTTACATGACGGAGCTGCACTCTTACATGACGGAGTTGCACTCTTACATGACGGAGCTGCACTCTTACATGATGAAGCTGCACTCTTACATGACGGAGCTGCACTCTTACATGAAGAAGCTGCACTCTTACATGACGGAGCTGCACTCTTACATGACAGAGTTGCACTCTTACATGACGGAGTTGCATTCTTACATGACGGAGCTGCACTCTTACATGACGGAGTTGCACTCTTACATGACGGAGTTGCATTCTTACATGACAGAGTTGCACTCTTACATGACGGAGTTGCATTCTTACATGACGGAGCTGCACTCTTACATGACGGAGCTGCACTCTTACATGACGGAGCTGCACTCTTACATGACAGAGTTGCACTCTTACATGACGGAGTTGCATTCTTACATGACGGAGCTGCACTCTTACATGACGGAGCTGCACTCTTACATGACGGAGCTGCACTCTTACATGACGGAGCTGCACTCTTACATGACGGAGATGCACTCTTACATGACGGAGATGCACTCTTACATGACGGAGCTGCACTCTTACATGATGAAGCTGCACTCTTACATGACGGAGCT
>CM036538.1:403668-421168 GCA_020745685.1 Tautogolabrus adspersus | reverse complement strand
AAACGACACATCAAGACGACAGGTAGTAACGACACATAGAAACGACACAACAAGACGACAGGTAGTAACGACACATTGTAACGACACATCAAGACGACAGGTAGTAACGACACATTGTAACGACACATCAAGACGATAGGTAGTAACGACACATAGTAACGACACATCAAGACGACAGGTAGTAACGATGCATAGTAACAACACATCAAGACGACAGGTAGTAACGACACATAGTAACGACACATCAAGACGACAGGTAGTAACGACACATAGTAACAACACATCAAGACGACAGGTAGTAACGACACATAGTAACGACACATCAAGACGACAGGTAGTAACGACACATAGTAACGACACATAGTAACAACACATCAAGACGACAGGTAGTAACGACACATAGTAACGACACATCAAGACGACAGGTAGTAACGACACATAGTAACGACACATCAAGACGACAGGTAGTAACGACACATAGTAACAACACATCAAGACGACAGGTAGTAACGACACATAGTAACGACACATCAAGACGACAGGTAGTAACGACACATAGTAACGACACATCAAGACGACAGGTAGTAACGACACATAGCAACGACACATCAAGACGACAGGTAGTAACGACACATAGTAACGACACATAGTAACAACACATCAAGACGACAGGTAGTAACGACACATAGTAACGACACATCAAGACGACAGGTAGTAACGACACATAGTAACGACACATAGTAACAACACATCAAGACGACAGGTAGTAACGACACATAGTAACGACACATCAAGACGACAGGTAGTAACGACACATAGTAACGACACATCAAGACGACAGGTAGTAACGACACATAGTAACGACACATCAAGACGACAGGTCGTAACGACACATAGTAACGACAAATCAAGACGACAGGTAGTAACGACGCATAGTAACGACACATCAAGACGACAGGTAGTAACGACGCATAGTAACGACACATCAAGACGACAGGTAGTAACGACACATAGTAACGACACATAGTAACGACACATCAAGACGACAGGTAGTAACGACACATAGTAACGACACATAGTAACAACACATCAAGACGACAGGTAGTAACGACACATAGTAACGACACATAGTAACAACACATCAAGACGACAGGTAGTAACGACACATAGTAACGACACATAGTAACAACACATCAAGACGACAGGTCGTAACGACACATAGTAACGACAAATCAAGACGACAGGTAGTAACGACGCATAGTAACGACACATCAAGACGACAGGTAGTAACGACACATAGTAACGACACATCAAGACGACAGGTAGTAACGACACATAGTAACGACACATAGTAACGACACATCAAGACGACAGGTAGTAACGACACATAGTAACGACACATAGTAACGACACATCAAGACGACAGGTAGTAACGACACATAGTAACGACACATAGTAACAACACATCAAGACGACAGGTAGTAACGACACATAGTAACGACACATCAAGACGACAGGTAGTAACGACACATAGTAACGACACATCAAGACGACAGGTAGTAACGACACATAGTAACGACACATCAAGACGACAGGTAGTAACGACACATAGTAACGACACATCAAGACGACAGGTCGTAACGACACATAGTAACGACAAATCAAGACGACAGGTAGTAACGACGCATAGTAACGACACATCAAGACGACAGGTAGTAACGACGCATAGTAACGACACATCAAGACGACAGGTAGTAACGACACATAGTAACGACACATAGTAACGACACATCAAGACGACAGGTAGTAACGACACATAGTAACGACACATCAAGACGACAGGTAGTAACGACACATAGTAACGACACATCAAGACGACAGGTAGTAACGACGCATAGTAACGACACATCAAGACGACAGGTAGTAACGACGCATAGTAACGATACATCAAGACGACAGGTAGTAACGACACATCAAGACGACAGGTAGTAACGACGCATAGTAACGACACATCAAGACGACAGGTAGTAACGACGCATAGTAACGACACATCAAGACGACAGGTAGTAACGACGCATAGTAACGATACATCAAGACGACACATAGTAACGACACATCAAGACGACAGGTAGTAACGACACATAGTAACGACAAATCAAGACGACAGGTAGTAACGACACATAGTAACGATACATCAAGACGACAGGTAGTAACGACACATAGTAACGACAAATCAAGACGACAGGTAGTAACGACACATAGTAACGATACATCAAGACGACACATAGTAACGACACATCAAGACGACAGGTAGTAACAACGCATAGTAACGACAAATCAAGACGACAGGTAGTAACGACGCATAGTAACGACACATCAAGACGACAGGTAGTAACGACGCATAGTAACGATACATCAAGACGACACATAGTAACGACACATCAAGACGACACATCAAGACGACAGGTAGTAACGACGCATTGTAACGACACATCAAGACGACAGGTAGTAACGACACATTGTAACGACACATCAAGACGACAGGTAGTAACGACGCATAGTAACGACACATCAAGACGACAGGTAGTAACGACACATAGTAACAACACATCAAGACGACAGGTAGTAACGACGCATTGTAACGACAAATCAAGACGACAGGTAGTAACGACGCATAGTAACAACACATCAAGACGGCAGGTAGTAACGACGCATAGTAACAACACATCAAGACGACAGGTAGTAACGACGCATAGTAACAACACATCAAGACGACAGGTAGTAACGACGCATAGTAACAACAAATCAAGACGACACATAGTAACGACGCATAGTAACGACACATCAAGACGGCAGGTAGTAACGACGCATAGTAACAACACATCAAGACGACAGGTAGTAACGACGCATTGTAACGACAAATCAAGACGACAGGTAGTAACGACACATAGTAACAACACATCAAGACGACAGGTAGTAACGACGCATAGTAACGACACATCAAGACGACAGGTAGTAACGACACATAGCAACGACACATCAAGACGACAGGTAGTAACGACACATTGTAACGACACATCAAGACGACAGGTAGTAACGACGCATAGAAACGACACATCAAGACGACAGGTAGTAACGACACATAGTAACGACACATCAAGACGACAGGTAGTAACGACACATAGTAACGACACAACAAGACGACAGGTAGTAACAACACATAGTAACGACACATCAAGACGACAGGTAGTAACGACACATTGTAACGACACATCAAGACGACAGGTAGTAACGACGCATAGTAACGACACATCAAGACGACAGGTAGTAACGACACATTGTAACGACACATCAAGACGACAGGTAGTAACGACGCATAGTAACGACACATCAAGACGACAGGTAGTAACGACACATAGCAACGACACATCAAGACGACAGGTAGTAACGACACATAGCAACGACACATCAAGACGACACGTAGTAACGACACATAGCAACGACACATCAAGACGACAGGTAGTAACGACACATAGTAACGACACATCAAGACGACAGGTAGTAACGACACATAGTAACGACACATCAAGACGACAGGTAGTAACGACACATAGTAACGACACATCAAGACGACAGGTAGTAACGACACATAGTAACGACACATAGTAACGACACATCAAGACGACAGGTAGTAACGACACATAGTAACGACACATCAAGACGACAGGTAGTAACGACACATAGTAACGACACATAGTAACGACACATCAAGACGACAGGTAGTAACGACACATAGTAACGACACATCAAGACGACAGGTAGTAACGACACATAGTAACGACACATAGTAACGACACATCAAGACGACAGGTAGTAACGACACATAGCAACGACACATCAAGACGACAGGTAGTAACGACACATTGTAACGACACATCAAGACGACAGGTAGTAACGACACATAGCAACGACACAACAAGACGACAGGTAGTAACGACACATTGTAACGACACATCAAGACGATAGGTAGTAACGACGCATAGAAACGACACATCAAGACGACAGGTAGTAACGACGCATAGTAACGACACATCAAGACGACAGGTAGTAACGACGCATAGTAACGACACATCAAGACGACAGGTAGTAACGACACATCAAGACGACACATCAAGACGACAGGTAGTAACGACGCATAGAAACGACACATCAAGACGACAGGTAGTAACGACACATAGAAACGACACAACAAGACGACAGGTAGTAACGACACATTGTAACGACACATCAAGACGACAGGTAGTAACGACACATTGTAACGACACAACAAGACGACAGGTAGTAACGACACATAGTAACGACACATCAAGACGACAGGTAGTAACGACGCATAGAAACGACACATCAAGACGACAGGTAGTAACGACACATAGTAACAACACATCAAGACGACAGGTAGTAACGACACATTGTAACGACACATAGTAACGACACATCAAGACGACAGGTAGTAACGACACATTGTAACGACACATTGTAACGACACATTGTAACAACACATCAAGACGACAGGTAGTAACGACACATTGTAACGACACATCAAGACGACAGGTAGTAACGACACATAGTAACGACACATCAAGACGACAGGTAGTAACGACACATAGTAACGACACATCAAGACGACAGGTAGTAACGACACATAGTAACGACACATCAAGACGACAGGTAGTAACGACACATAGTAACGACACATCAAGACGACAGGTAGTAACGACACATAGCAACGACACATCAAGACGACAGGTAGTAACGACACATAGCAACGACACATCAAGACGACAGGTAGTAACGACACATAGTAACGACACATCAAGACGACAGGTAGTAACGACACATAGTAACGACACATCAAGACGACAGGTAGTAACGACACATAGTAACGACACATAGTAACGACACATCAAGACGACAGGTAGTAACGACACATAGTAACAACACATCAAGACGACAGGTAGTAACGACACATAGTAACGACACATCAAGACGACAGGTAGTAACGACACATAGTAACGACACATCAAGACGACAGGTAGTAACGACACATAGTAACGACACATAGTAACGACACATCAAGACGACAGGTAGTAACGACACATAGTAACGACACATCAAGACGACAGGTAGTAACGACACATAGTAACGACACATAGTAACGACACATCAAGACGACAGGTAGTAACGACACATTGTAACGACACATTGTAACGACACATTGTAACAACACATCAAGACGACAGGTAGTAACGACACATTGTAACGACACATCAAGACGACAGGTAGTAACGACACATAGTAACGACACATCAAGACGACAGGTAGTAACGACACATAGCAACGACACATCAAGACGACAGGTAGTAACGACACATAGTAACGACACATCAAGACGACAGGTAGTAACGACACATAGCAACGACACATCAAGACGACAGGTAGTAACGACACATAGTAACGACACATCAAGACGACAGGTAGTAACGACACATAGCAACGACACATCAAGACGACAGGTAGTAACGACACATAGTAACGACACATCAAGACGACAGGTAGTAACGACACATAGTAACGACACATCAAGACGACAGGTAGTAACGACACATAGTAACGACACATAGTAACGACACATCAAGACGACAGGTAGTAACGACACATAGTAACGACACATCAAGACGACAGGTAGTAACGACACATAGTAACGACACATCAAGACGACAGGTAGTAACGACACATAGTAACGACACATATCAAGACGACAGGTAGTAACGACACATAGTAACGACACATCAAGACGACAGGTAGTAACGACACATAGCAACGACACATCAAGACGACAGGTAGTAACGACACATAGTAACGACACATCAAGACGACAGGTAGTAACGACACATAGCAACGACACAGGTTATTAGGTTTGGCGGAAAAATAGATCTGGGTATCGTCGGCATAGCAGTGATAGGATACATCATGAAAGCGATTGAAAATATTACCCAGTGGCAGCATATATAACGAAAAAAGGATTGGTCCAAGGACCGACCCCTGGGGGACTCCGCAAAGCAGAGGAGCGGAGGAGGACACATTGTTATTAATACACACCGTAAAAGACCTGTTGCTCAAATATGATTGAAACCAGCTTAGGGCTGTACCGGAAATGCCAACCCAGTTATGCAGTCTGTGAAGTAAAATGGCATGATCAATGGTATCGAAGGCTGCCGTTAAGTCTAGAAGGACCAGGATGGAGTGTTCACCTTTGTCTGCCTGCATAAGGATGTCATTGGTGACCTTTAATAATGCTGTCTCAGTGCTGTGTTTATTTCGAAAACCGGATTGGAATTTGTCAGAGATGCAATGGCCTTCAACGTAATTTAGGAGTTGGACAGAAACCAGTTTTTCGAGAATTTTGGAGAGGAATGGAAGTTTTGATATTGGTCTGTAGTTTTCTACAAGTGCAGGGTCAAGAGAAGGTTTTTTTAGAAGTGGGTGAATGCTGGCAATTTTAAAGTAGTCAGGTACAGAGCCAGATGTAAGTGAGTTGTTGATGATAGATAACAGGGTGGGGCCTACCACAGAAAAGACAGATTTTAGGAATTTTGAAGGGATAGCTTCACAGGGACTGGAGGAAGGGCGCATATGTGCTACTGTGCTGGAGAGGGTCTGGAGAGATATTGGGTCAAATTCAGACAGTTGAGCAGGGCAGCAAAATGGGGAGGGGGGGATGGCAGTCGGGGTAAATTTTGACCTTAGACCATCGATCTTGCCTTTAAAAAATACCAGAAATTTTTCAGGATCCTCAGAAGATGGAGGAAGAGTAACAGGCAGAGGATTTGTCAGATGATTAATAGTTTTGAAAAGGAACCTAGGATTGCGTTTATTACTATTGATCAACCCAGAGAAGTAGGCAGCTCTTGCATCTTTTATCATTTGGTTTAGATTGGATAATAACTGTTTCATGTGGAGGTGGTGAACTTCAAGTTTAGATTTTTTCCATAAGCGTTCAACCTTTCTAAATGTCCTTCTGTGCAGTCTGATATTCTCGTTCAGCCATGGAGTTGTGTTTACAGATGAGACAGTTCTTGACGTTAACGGAGCTGAGAGATCAAGGGCAGATGTGCAGAAATTGTTGAATTGGTTAACTTGGTCATTAATGTTGAGGGAGACAGGGGTGTTAATGGTCATACTAGAGAAATAGGTAGAGAATGTGGGTATAGACTGATCAGAAAAGATGCGGGAGTCAAATGTACGTTTCTGGGTTGTCGTAGTAATGAATAATGGAACATCAAAAATAATACCTTTATGGTCAGAAACAAAATCAAACTTGTTCAATGAGTTGAGGGTCACACCCAGAGTAAAAACAAGGTCAAGGGTGTGCCCACGGTTGTGTGTTGGACCAGAGACATGCTGTACAAGATTGAAAGATTTTGAAATACTTAAGAATTCTGAAGCAAATGAGTTTGAGGGGTTGTCAATATGAATGTTAAAATCTCCAGCGATAATAGCTCTGTCAAATTTAAGCGCAAGAGACGTCATTAGCTCTGAGAATTCACTGATGAAACCCACATTTGCATTGGGTGGTCGATATATAATTGCACAGCAAATGGGGTTGTCACACACAATTTTAAACAGGAGTAATTCAAAACTCTTAAAGGAGCCGAAGCTGAGTCTAGCACAGGTGAAGCTGTCCTTAAAAACTGCTGCAATGCCACCACCACGGCCAGTTGACCTCGGCTCATTAAGGTAAGTGAAGCCGGGTGGGCAGAGCTCCACTAGAGGACAGCACATCCCTGGTTTAAGCCAAGTCTCAGTTAGGAAAAGGAAATCAAGGTTGTGAGTCGTAATCAGATCATTAAGAATAAAGGATTTGTTAACCACAGACTGTGCGTTTAAAAGTGCAAAAATAGCTGGGCTATGGCTCTTAGATGAAATGGAATTTTTACAGCAGATATTGATCAAGTTATTTGACCTAGCAGATGAAGCCGTAATGCGTGGGTGGTGACCTGATTTGAACCTATTCCCAATTCTAACCGGGATGACGTGTGAGACCAGGAAATTAGAGTCAGGTGCATGATGTGAAACGGGGGCGTGGCTGTCCGGCCTTGTAAACAGTCAGTCTCTTGAGGATGTGTGCACGGCATGTCGCATGTCACAGGTAAACAGACTGTAACGTCTGCAGCAGGTAAACAGACTGTAACGTCTGCAGCAGGTAAACAGGCTGTAACGTCTGCAGCAGGTAAACAGGCTGTAACGTCTGCAGCAGGTAAACAGACTGTAACGTCCGCAGCAGGTAAACAGACTGTAACGTCTGCAGCAGGTAAACAGACTGTAACGTCTGCAGCAGGTAAACAGGCTGTAACGTCTGCAGCAGGTAAACAGACTGTAACGTCTGCAGCAGGTAAACAGGCTGTAACGTCCGCAGCAGGTAAACAGACTGTAACGTCTGCAGCAGGTAAACAGACTGTAACGTCCGCAGCAGGTAAACAGACTGTAACGTCTGCAGCAGGTAAACAGGCTGTAACGTCTGCAGCAGGTAAACAGACTGTAACGTCTGCAGCAGGTAAACAGGCTGTAACGTCTACAGCAGGTAAACAGGCTGTAACGTCTGCAGCAGGTAAACAGACTGTAACGTCTGCAGCAGGTAAACAGGCTGTAACGTCTACAGCAGGTAAACAGACTGTAACGTCTGCAGCAGGTAAACAGACTGTAACGTCTGCAGCAGGTAAACAGGCTGTAACGTCTGCAGCAGGTAAACAGACTGTAACGTCTGCAGCAGGTAAACAGACTGTAACGTCTGCAGCAGGTAAACAGACTGTAACGTCTAGCAGGTAAACAGACTGTAACGTCCGCAGCAGGTAAACAGGCTGTAACGTCTGCAGCAGGTAAACAGACTGTAACGTCTGCAGCAGGTAAACAGGCTGTAACGTCTACAGCAGGTAAACAGGCTGTAACGTCTGCAGCAGGTAAACAGACTGTAACGTCTGCAGCAGGTAAACAGACTGTAACGTCTGCAGCAGGTAAACAGGCTGTAACGTCTGCAGCAGGTAAACAGACTGTAACGTCTGCAGCAGGTAAACAGGCTGTAACGTCTACAGCAGGTAAACAGACTGTAACGTCTGCAGCAGGTAAACAGGCTGTAACGTCTGCAGCAGGTAAACAGACTGTAACGTCTGCAGCAGGTAAACAGACTGTAACGTCTGCAGCAGGTAAACAGACTGTAACGTCTAGCAGGTAAACAGACTGTAACGTCCGCAGCAGGTAAACAGGCTGTAACGTCTGCAGCAGGTAAACAGACTGTAACGTCTGCAGCAGGTAAACAGGCTGTAACGTCTACAGCAGGTAAACAGGCTGTAACGTCTGCAGCAGGTAAACAGACTGTAACGTCTGCAGCAGGTAAACAGACTGTAACGTCTGCAGCAGGTAAACAGGCTGTAACGTCTGCAGCAGGTAAACAGACTGTAACGTCTGCAGCAGGTAAACAGACTGTAACGTCCGCAGCAGGTAAACAGACTGTAACGTTGTTACACACACACAAACACACACACCAAGAGCTCTGCAGCTCCCTCAGTCACAGGAGCCGAGTTCAGCGACCTCTCCCTCCACTGGAAGAACATTTCTGGAGAGAGAGCGAGACGGAGAGAAAGGATTACCTTTTTCCTGTCGCACTTACACCGTGGAGCTAAAGTTAAAGCTGTGACGCCTGGAGCTGTTCTCATGTTCTCAGAGAACTTCCTTTAAACCTGAGTCACCTGAACGAATCAGAGTGGAGCTGCAATAAGTGAAGGCCTACGATTAGTGTCACCATGAACCTCCTCCATCCTCAGGCAGCCAGACTTCAGTGACTGACCGGAGCTTCAGAGTTACGACCACCTGGTTAGGCACACACAACACAACTCACAAAGATACTACCACACAACTCACAAAGATCCTCAAAAACACACACTCACAAAGATAAACACACATACACAGTTTGAGGCAGGCTGTTGGATCAGTGTGGATAAATTAGCTGATCAGAGTCTGCTGTCCGTGGTGCTGATCAGAGTCTGCTGTCCGTGAAGCTGATCAGTGATGAGAGGCTGCTGACCATGGTGCTGATCAGAGGCTGCTGTCGTGGTGCTGATCAGTGATGAGAGGCTGCTGTCCGTGGTGCAGAGGCTGCTGTCTGTGATGAGAGGCTGCTGTCCGTGAAGCTGATCAGAGGCTGCTGTCGTGGTGCTGATCAGTGAGGAGAGGCTGCTGTCCGTGGTGCAGAGGCTGCTGTCCGTGGTGCTGATCAGAGGCTGCTGTCTGTGATGAGAGGCTGCTGTCCGTGAAGCTGATCAGAGGCTGCTGTCCGTGGTGCTGATCAGTGATGAGAGGCTGCTGTCCGTGGTGCTGATCAGAGGCTGCTGTCCGTGGTGCTGATCAGTGATGAGAGGCTGCTGTCCGTGGTGCTGATCAGAGGCTGCTGTCCGTGGTGCTGATCAGTGATGAGAGGCTGCTGTCCGTGGTGCTGATCAGAGGCTGCTGTCCGTGGTGCTGATCAGTGATGAGAGGCTGCTGTCCGTGGTGCTGATCAGAGGCTGCTGTCCGTGGTGCTGATCAGTGATGAGAGGCTGCTGTCCGTGGTGCTGATCAGAGGCTGCTGTCCGTGGTGCTGATCAGAGGCTCCTCTGGACAGTTTGTTGGTGTTTGTCTGAACGGTGACAATTATCGTCTGTTTTGGAATTGTCTGGAATGGTTGCATGTGTCTGTGCTTGTTTGTGCAAACGAGCGTGTACATCTGTTTGGGCCCAGCACATGTATGCAACGCTGCTGAGCCTGCTGATAAGGAAGGCTTGACTTTTCATTAACTGGGAGTTGGTAGAGAATCCGATGAGTAAGGCCATTAAACTGTGGGCTGAGCAGAGCAAAGAGGAGCTGAGAGACTGTTTGAATGACACAGATCGGTCACAGTTTTTTGACTGTAGTGAAAATGTGCATGAGCTGAGTGAAACCATAACTTCATATATAATATTCTAGATGATGAGTTCCTCATTAACACCGAGATGGCGCCGCGGACGGTCGCCCCGGTGTGTTGGTGCGCGTTGTTCTGTCTGTTTTTGTGCTTTAACTCCGTTTTATGTCAGGATACACAGAGCTCTTTCACCAGAGAAGAGCTTATGAATTTAAGGGCTACAACTCCACCGGACTTATTTCCCACTTTTCTGACGGAATCCGTGGAATTATTAGATATTTTGGTCAAAGGTGCCCTCACCTTTGTCGGCGCTGAGAGACGACGTAGGAGAGGACGCAGGGCCGGAGTGCTTGTGCGTCTCCGCCAGCGCAGACTACGCACCGCTCTCCCAGGCATCTTTCTCTCCAACGTGCGCTCACTGTGCAACAAACTGGACGAACTTCAACTACTGATGGGGAGAAACAGAGACTTCTTTACATCCTGTGTTTTGTGTTTCACGGAGACGTGGCTGTGTGGACTGATACCGGACTCTGCGCTGCAGCTGGCAGGATTCCAACTCTTCAGAGCGGATCGGGACGCACAACTTTCCGGGAAGAAAAAGGGCGGAGGAATCTGTTTCTATGTCAACAGTGGCTGGTGTTCGGATGTCACAGTGATCCAAAAGCACTGTTCTCCCGAGCTGGAATCTTTTTTCATTCATTGTAAACCTTTTTATTCTCCCTGTGAGTTCGCTTCATTCATTCTGGTGGGGGTCTACATGCCTCCGCAGGCCAACGTGCAGGAAGCCCAGCGCGCTCTTGCAGACCAGATACTGTGTGTGGAGCGGACAAACCTGGACTCCTTAGTTATTGTCCTCGGTGATTTTAACAAAGGTAATCTCAGTCATGAGCTTCCTAAGTACAGACAGTTTATTAAATGTCCGACCAGAGAGGGAAATGTTTTGGATCACTGTTACACCACAGTCAGCAACGCTTATCACGCCGTCCCCCGCGCTGCACTGGGCCACTCTGACCACGTCATGGTCCATCTGATCCCTTCATACAAGCAGAAATTAAAGCTCTGTAAGCCTGTTGTGAGGACATCAAAGCAGTGGACCAGTGAAGCTGTGGAAGAATTAAAGGCGTGCTTAGACTGTACTGACTGGGATGCTTTCAGGACTGCCTCAAACAGTCTGGATGAGTACACAGAGGCTGTGACGTCATACATTGGCTTCTGCCAGGACTTATGTGTAGCATCACGCACTACGGTGAGCTACAACAACGACAAGCCCTGGTTCACAGCTAAACTCAGACGGTTAAGGCAGGAAAAGGAGGTGGCTTTTAGGAGTGGGGACAGGGAGAGTTTTAAAAGGGCTAAATACACCTTTAGCAGGGTGGTGAGAGAAGCCAAGCGTCTTTACTCTGAGAAACTACAACAACAGTTCTCAGATAGAGATGCTGGCTCAGTCTGGAAGGGTCTCAGACAGCTCACCAGCTACAAGCCTAAAACCCCCCCCTCTGTAGGTGACCTGCGTCTGGCCAACAACCTGAACGAGTTCTACTGTCGCTTTGAAAGACAATGGGACAGCCCGGAAACCAACGACTCCACTTCACATCCCCCGCCACAACAGGGTCTCAGGACTCTCAACGATTGTCCACCCCAACAGCCCTCTCTCCCCACATCCCAGCGACACCTCTTTCCCTCCCTCCACCTTGAAGCACTGTGTGTGTGTGTGTGTGTGTGTGTGTGTGTGTGTGTGTGTGTGTGTGTGTGTGTGTGTGTGTCACATCCTCTTGCATGAGCTGAGCTGCAGCGGTCAGTCATAAGCTTTAAAAACTAATGTCAGAAGAGACGGGAAGCCGTGAGACATTTAGAATGAGATAAAGATATTTATCAGGACAGGAGCAACAAAAACACAGCATGAGTTTGAGAGCAGCTGAGACAGGGTGACCTGCATCATGAGGTACGATTGTAAACCCTGAAGAGGGCACTAAGTGATTCTCTTCGGTCTTTGAAATAAAGGCACCAGAGTGCCTGCACCTGGATCATTTATACCAATGTGTTGTTTTGGTCTTTAGTTTTTAAGAGAATATCTTCAGATTGAAGATAAAGTTTGAATGAGGAGAAGTTGTCCAGGAGCCACAGAGGTTAAAACCAAAAACTAGAATAATACACAAGTCATCTGAGAGACCGACAAACCGAGTTCACGTCCCTGAAGGCGTGATTTAAAAACTAACCGAGACAAAGGAGGAGCTGTGGAGGAGTAAGGGCTGAGGAAGAGAAGCAGAGAAGTGTTAGAGAACTGATTTAGACTCAAACAAGAGAAACAAGAAGACGCACTGAGCGCTCTCTGCTGCTGAATTATGAAAACATCTGAGATCAGCTCCATTTCATTTTTACATATCAAAGAAAGCTAGAGCCGATTCAGTTTGAATGTTTGAACTGCCGACTCTTTTTTGCTGTGTTCAGTTTGTACCAGTGATTTACGAGTTCATCGCCATCACCGCAGTGTTTAGTGTTTAGTTTAGTTTATTAGTTTATTGTTTCGTGGACAGTCCCCTTTTACAATCAAAGGAGCAGCTTGAGGCTTTGCGGCTCATTTCCAGCTGTAGTCCCGGCCAGTTGTAAATCAGCAACCTAAAATGCATGTTTAAAAATTAAAATACAATAAATGACATTACATTTGTAATTACAGAAGGCCTGAGCAAAAGGAAGAGAGGCATACAGACATACAACATGTCGCACACAATTGGAGCAAGCACAGATCGAACAAAGACATCAAAGTAGTTCATAAAGACAACACAGGGGAGACAAGAACAATCACAGAGGCCACAAGTACATACAACACATAACATGGAGGCAGGCAGCAGAGATCACCATGTCACATCAAACACTGAGATTCATGTGTGCACTTATAGTTGTCGGACAGCCATGTTTTAAGGTGTGTTGTAAAGGTGGAGTATCTTTGTATATCTTTGATAGTGGTGGGCAGTGAACTCCAGTGTTGTATTGCTCTAACACAAAATGATAGTTGACCGAATGTGCTCTTCAGAAACGGAATTAGAAGGTCAGGAGGAGCGTTGTTATTCAAAGGAGGAGGAGCCGTGTTACTCAAAGGAGGAGGAGCGGTGTTACTCAAAGGAGGAGGAGCCGTGTTATTCAAAGGAGGAGGAGCCGTGTTATTCAAAGGAGGAGGAGCCGTGTTATTCAAAGGAGGAGGAGCGGTGTTATTCAAAGGAGGAGGAGCCGTGTTATTCAAAGGAGGAGGAGCCGTGTTACTCAAAGGAGGAGGAGCCGTGTTATTCAAAGGAGGAGGAGCCGTGTTACTCAAAGGAGGAGGAGCGGTGTTATTCAAAGGAGGAGGAGCCGTGTTACTCAAAGGAGGAGGAGCGGTGTTATTCAAAGGAGGAGGAGCCGTGTTATTCAAAGGAGGAGGAGCCGTGTTACTCAAAGGAGGAGGAGCGGTGTTATTCAAAGGAGGAGGAGCCGTGTTATTCAAAGGAGGAGGAGCGGTGTTATTCAAAGGAGGAGGAGCGGTGTTATTCAAAGGAGGAGGAGCCGTGTTATTCAAAGGAGGAGGAGCCGTGTTATTCAAAGGAGGAGGAGCCGTGTTATTCAAAGGAGGAGGAGCCGTGTTATTCAAAGGAGGAGGAGCGGTGTTATTCAAAGGAGGAGGAGCCGTGTTATTCAAAGGAGGAGGAGCCGTGTTATTCAAAGGAGGAGGAGCCGTGTTATTCAAAGGAGGAGGAGCCGTGTTATTCAAAGGAGGAGGAGCCGTGTTATTCAAAGGAGGAGGAGCCGTGTTATTCAAAGGAGGAGGAGCCGTGTTATTCAAAGGAGGAGGAGCCGTGTTATTCAAAGGAGGAGGAGCGGTGTTATTCAAAGGAGGAGGAGCCGTGTTATTCAAAGGAGGAGGAGCCGTGTTATTCAAAGGAGGAGGAGCGGTGTTATTCAAAGGAGGAGGAGCCGTGTTATTCAAAGGAGGAGGAGCCGTGTTATTCAAAGGAGGAGGAGCCGTGTTATTCAAAGGAGGAGGAGCCGTGTTATTCAAAGGAGGAGGAGCCACGTTATTCAAAGGAGGAGGAGCCGTGTTATTCAAAGGAGGAGGAGCCGTGTTATTCAAAGGAGGAGGAGCCGTGTTATTCAAAGGAGGAGGAGCCATGTTATTCAAAGGAGGAGGAGCGGTGTTATTCAAAGGAGGAGGAGCCGTGTTATTCAAAGGAGGAGGAGCCATGTTATTCAAAGGAGGAGGAGCAGTGAGGAGGAGCCGTGTTATTCAAAGGAGGAGGAGCGTTGTTACTCAAAGGAGGAGGAGCCGTGTTATTCAAAGGAGGAGGAGCGGTGTTATTCAAAGGAGGAGGAGCGGTGTTATTCAAAGGAGGAGGAGCCATGTTATTCAAAGGAGGAGGAGCCGTGTTATTCAAAGGAGGAGGAGCCGTGTTATTCAAAGGAGGAGGAGCCGTGTTATTCAAAGGAGGAGGAGCCGTGTTATTCAAAGGAGGAGGAGCCGTGTTATTCAAAGGAGGAGGAGCGGTGTTATTCAAAGGAGGAGGAGCGGTGTTATTCAAAGGAGGAGGAGCCGTGTTATTCAAAGGAGGAGGAGCCATGTTATTCAAAGGAGGAGGAGCCGTGTTATTCAAAGGAGGAGGAGCGGTGTTATTCAAAGGAGGAGGAGCCGTGTTATTCAAAGGAGGAGGAGCCGTGTTATTCAAAGGAGGAGGAGCGGTGTTATTCAAAGGAGGAGGAGCCGTGTTATTCAAAGGAGGAGGAGCCGTGTTATTCAAAGGAGGAGGAGCCATGTTATTCAAAGGAGGAGGAGCAGTGAGGAGGAGCCGTGTTATTCAAAGGAGGAGGAGCGTTGTTATTCAAAGGAGGAGGAGCCGTGTTATTCAAAGGAGGAGGAGCGGTGTTATTCAAAGGAGGAGGAGCGGTGTTATTCAAAGGAGGAGGAGCCATGTTATTCAAAGGAGGAGGAGCCGTGTTATTCAAAGGAGGAGGAGCCGTGTTATTCAAAGGAGGAGGAGCCGTGTTATTCAAAGGAGGAGGAGCCGTGTTATTCAAAGGAGGAGGAGCCGTGTTATTCAAAGGAGGAGGAGCGTTGTTATTCAAAGGAGGAGGAGCCATGTTATTCAAAGGAGGAGGAGCCGTGTTATTCAAAGGAGGAGGAGCGATGTTATTCAAAGGAGGAGGAGCCGTGTTATTCAAAGGAGGAGGAGCCGTGTTATTCAAAGGAGGAGGAGCCGTGTTATTCAAAGGAGGAGGAGCGTTGTTATTCAAAGGAGGAGGAGCCATGTTATTCAAAGGAGGAGGAGCCGTGTTATTCAAAGGAGGAGGAGCGGTGTTATTCAAAGGAGGAGGAGCCGTGTTATTCAAAGGAGGAGGAGCCGTGTTATTCAAAGGAGGAGGAGCGGTGTTATTCAAAGGAGGAGGAGCCGTGTTATTCAAAGGAGGAGGAGCGGTGTTATTCAAAGGAGGAGGAGCCGTGTTATTCAAAGGAGGAGGAGCCGTGTTATTCAAAGGAGGAGGAGCCGTGTTATTCAAAGGAGGAGGAGCCATGTTATTCAAAGGAGGAGGAGCAGTGAGGAGGAGCCGTGTTATTCAAAGGAGGAGGAGCGTTGTTACTCAAAGGAGGAGGAGCCGTGTTATTCAAAGGAGGAGGAGCGTTGTTACTCAAAGGAGGAGGAGCCGTGTTATTCAAAGGAGGAGGAGCCGTGTTATTCAAAGGAGGAGGAGCCGTGTTATTCAAAGGAGGAGGAGCCGTGTTATTCAAAGGAGGAGGAGCCGTGTTATTCAAAGGAGGAGGAGCCGTGTTATTCAAAGGAGGAGGAGCCGTGTTATTCAAAGGAGGAGGAGCCGTGTTATTCAAAGGAGGAGGAGCAGTGTTATATGACGAATGGTTCCTGATTATTAAGGACAAGTCAGGGGCTGCACGGTGGTACAGTGGTTAGCTCTGTCCCCTCACAGTAAGGAGGTTCCTGGTTTGAGTCCCCGTCTGACAGGAGCCTCTCTGTGTGGAGTTTGCATGTTCTCCCTGTGCATGCGTGGGTTCTCTCCGGGTACTCCGGCTTCCTCCCACAGTCCAAAGACATGCTGGTTAGGTTAACTGGTGACTCTAAATTGTCCGTAGGTGTGAATGTGAGTGTGGCTGGTTGTCTGTCTCTACATGTCAGCCCTGTGATTGGCTGCAGACCAGTCTAGGGTGTAACCCCGCCTCTCGCCCAATGACAGCTGGGATCAGTTCCAGGCCCTAATGACCCCAAACAGGAAATAGCAGTATAGATCATGGATGGATGGAAGGATAAGTTAGGACACTCAGAAATGCAGTGGATTTGGAGCACCGATAGCCTAGCAATTATGTTGCGTGCCCCATGAACAGAGGCTATGGTTCTCATGGCAGCTGCTGTGGATTTGTATCCGACCTCGGCTCCCTGCTGCATGTCATCCCCCACCCAACACTTCCTGTCTCTCTTCAGCTGTCCTGTCTAATAAAGGCAAAATGGCCCCAAAAACTTTTTTTTTTTAGAGCAAAAA